>AJFK01000384.1:0-88687 GCA_000467715.1 Hysterium pulicare CBS 123377 | reverse complement strand
GAGCCGCCAATCCAAGTCCAAGGTTTCGGTACGACCACACCAACACGTCGCATTTGGAGACTCAAGTACGACATAAAGATGAGCTCTGGCAAATCAATTGATAAGATGAGCTGCGAGAACGCAGGACACAAGTCGAAGGGAGAATTTGGAGCTTGGAAAAAGAAAGCATTTGGGTTGACAAATCTGATGGTACTTCTGACGCTTAGGTTGTACGTAACGAAAGCAGTAAGCTGGGATCGGGATAGATCTCTGGGGCACACGATACGATGCTTGATTATAACAATGGAGTGATGCAGGCGGTTGGGGTTGAAATTGAGATGGAGGTTCCTTCCGCCAAGAACGGCACGGCGCGGAACGATCCCGCTTTCGCGCGATGCTAGGGAGGAGATTATCTGCTCGAGATGTGATATCGCGAAGGCAGTGGGAAGAAAAAGCAAAAATGTTAGGCAGCATCTTAACGGGGCTGAAGTCGTACAAATGTAGGCAGCGGCCGAGCATCGTTCTTGTAGTTTCACAACACCATACATATCCCGAACGTTAACAACTTGAAGTCTTGACGGTGCGAAGTAAAAGCCCAGGTTTTATTAATCAAATAGCCATCCCATGTAGAAAATTTTGTTACCAAGTTGGGCCACATGTGGTGCCTTTGGACGAACTAGATTTAGCTCAGAGGCGGAGTCGTCTAGGCGCTCAGCCCCAGCCTCCTCAGTTCATAGTCACAAAGCACTTCAATCTTACTGTCATTTTGACCCTACAAATCACCAATCTTAACCTCGACGTTTAGAAAATGAAAAGAGGCCAGACCAATGGCCAACGGCCAGTCCGTTTACCCGCTCGAATACAGCGAAGTCGCACGGAAAAGTGTCAATTCAGCTGCTTCTAGCCAAATACCATCGTCCACTCGTCCTGAAGCACCCAATCGATCAATTTTTAAGAAGAGCGTGAAGAAGCGCGCTGCTTCAAAGACTCCGAGGGGTGTATCCATGCGCACGTCGAAAAGGACTCAAAGTACGCAAATTTCATCAGGCGAAAGACCCAACAACCTTACAGACTTGCATACGGATCCACCTAGCAGACCACTCTGCTCTCACTGTTCCGAAGTAAGCTATTACTTTCGAAATGACATACCCACCTCCGAATTCCTTTCCAATTTATATGAGCCGATCTCTCCGCGATACAGGCTTAGTTGGAGTTGTGAGATATGTATGACGATACGCCGTGCGGCGATACTTTCAATCTATAGTCGAACCTTGGAAAATCAAACGCGGTACGGTTTTAAGGACGTCTTAGAGTGCATTTGGAAGGATCTCAGAGGCATCGAAAAAATCGTTGATTTCAGTGTTGATGTCTTTCCAGCCGAATCTGAGATACGTGTGCAATTTTTCCTCGAAATGTGGGAAAGAACAAATCGCGAAAACAGTTACTGTCTCCCTAAATTGGCAACTACTGGCCTGATCGATGAATCCACCATCTGGCAGTCAACTTCGTCGCCCGCGAGTTTAAAGACTGTAAAGCACTGGATCTCTTCATGCAATCAGCACCATACTTGCCTACAATCGTCCGGGGACCAGTTCATTCCCACACGATTACTAGATTTGGGAAATCAGGAGCTATCTGAGGGATACATACATCTTGTTGACAGGAAAACCCTAGATTCATCGATTCAATATGCCTCACTAAGCCATTGTTGGGGTGGGAAAGTCGAGCCAAGACTTCTCAAGGGAAATTTGAGCGATTTCAGAAAGGGCATAGTGATTGAGACACTGCCATAGACGTTCAAGGACACTATTACCATAACGAAGCAGTTAGGACTCCGCTACTTTTGGATTGATGCCCTATGCATTATCCAAGACTGGAGGGAAGATTGGCTGCGCGAAGCACCACTGATGCACAGCGTTTATCGAGGAAGCTACGTCACCATATCCGCTTCTGCATCCAAAGATCCCTCTGGGGGGCTCTTTAGAGAAAGACCTTCGCGGTGGACCACTGAAAGCTATACAACGAATGGACGATTTATCAATTATGGTGACAGGAATCTGACCACATATGGGCCGCTCAGCAAACGTGCTTGGGCCTTCCAGGAGCGTATCCTCAGTAGACGAATTTTGCATTTCACCGAATTCGAGGTTTGCTGGGAGTGCCAGTCCTTGACCGCCTCTGAGTCATGCCCAGAAGGCGCCCTTCGGCATCGGCAAGGGCGTCTAAATCTTGCGGAAGAAGCCTTCAATGAACCAGATGACTTGTATTACCGGCCCGGACTAGTGGAAAGATATTCCAAGAAAGATCTTACTTTCCAAACAGATAAACTAGTTGCGATTGCAGCCGTTGCGAAGATATTACAAGGTAACTGCAAGCTTCTTGAAGATGATTACATTGCCGGAACATGGTGTCAACGAGTTACAGACGGTTTGCTTTGGCATGCGCATATATCAGGTAATAGTTCTAATGAATTACCTCGAATCCCATCCCTGCCGTCGTGGTCGTGGGCGTCAATTTCCGAGGCCGTCTCATTCCACAGCGAAGAAGATTTCGTGCTCTCACCATTTCTCTTTTACAGCTTAGATCTTTGCAGTCTGCTAGGTATGGATAGAAAAGAACAGGGGAACCCGTTTAACCCAATGCAGCCTGTAGACCTTTTTCTCTCGTGCCCTCTCCTTCCAGTTCGCCACCTTTCTATGGAATCGAACTCGGAGGTTTGGTGTAACCGGTGGATGCGAACCGTATGTATGCCTACTTCATTTCCCGGAAGAGCGCTAATATACGATGCGCCTGCGGAGGCGTGGTATGATTCTTATTCGGGCACCGATTGGAATACATCTTCGCCTTCCCCTCCTGAGCTTTTCTTCCTTCCGCTCAAGCTTTACTCGATCAATTTTCCTTGGCAGAGACAACTCGACATGGTGGTGAAAGGCCTAATCCTGCGGCCAGTAGGTTCATACGATGACTGTTTTACCCGAGTCAGCATTGCTCGAATGTCGGAAATAAACGGAAGCCTCGAAAACCTAGAACAAATCCTATTCAACTTAGAAATACTTGACCGAACTAAGTCCAAGAAGGTCAATCCTGATCTTCGTGCAGCTTCTAGAATGAAAGGAAAATCAGGCGAGGCAACGTTCTACCCCAGCAAAAATTTCAGACGAAGCGAGATGTATTTCAACAGTCCAGTCTTCACACTCACTACTGAGGTCCTGAATGATGAAGAACACCCCGAGACGGACGGAGGGAATGATCCGGGTTCCGGAGGGCAAGGCTGCATATGCAACGATCCCGAAGCAGCCGAACTACTTGAGGCAGAAAAGGAGTACTGCCGAGAGGGCGACAGCAAAGTGTGTCCAGGGTGTCTTTATAAAGAGGAAGAAAACGCAGGGAGAGGTTTCCCTGTCCCATTTCCGTTGAAGAAACACCAAATTGCAAATCTAACACGGAATATCGAAGACTGGTGAGAAAGAAAACCGAATTGGAAGACCATTCGGCTGGTCTAGTCGCCAGAAGATAGTACTGGAACTTGAATAAAGAGAAGAGCGAAGCCGAAAGGGCCAGCGAGTGGACATATGGAGGTTGAGCCTAGCTAGGCTGAATAGGCTTAGCGCAAGTCTGCTAGTCTACGCGTCGCGTCTTTTCGCCGTCGCATCGCCAACACCCTACCTCGCGAGAATGCATTGCATCAGCTATTGATTAACTCAGCCTGTAATATGGGCGCATCTTACGGCGAAGAGAACAGGCGAAAATAGAAGCCCAAGAGCCATATCTCACTGATCACTTTTCGTTTATTAATGCTTGGTATGCCGAGGGTGCGTATTCACCTATCTCAAGATTGACATGGTTTCTCGGATCAATGCTAACGGCTTGCGTGTCACAGTGAGTTTAGTATTGCGTGGTCTATACTCAATACGAATTTGATATCATCATGCGTTCTCCCCGAAATTCCGTCCTCAGATACCTTGCTTTGAAGCTGCCATCATCTGCTGTGAGCTTATGTGAACGATTGGGTTGAGATGACCGAGTTTCCCTTCTTCCGACCTGATAGCACCCCCAGCCACTTGGAACCTCAATAATGCCAAACCTTGCGGGACGGGCTTGATGAAATACCAGTTGACGACGATGAAAGTCCGGGTAGTCGCGATAAAGGTTTGATGGTGGACTTCATCGACTAGAATATTTCGACTTCCAAAAATGCGATGCTCCTATTTTACTCTTGACGTTGGTGGACACCCGAGCAACATGCTACTATGAAGACTATCTCGAGAAGGAATCACCTTATAGACAATAACAGCATGGTTGGCTCAAGCGCGGTTCTGCTTATCACGTGATATTTGGCACCAAAATCCACCGCTGCTCCCCGGAAATCCACCGCTGCTAAACATTCTCAGACATTATGCTACACTCTTACAGAATGTAAATCTCGCTCCATCTTCTCTATCAGTATTCGTGTAGGGTGACGCAGACCGCCCCGGAAACTCCGCACGGACCGAGCTACGCCTCACCGCATGACGCACACCCTGCTCCAGAAGATAATCCTGGGATTCGCTGAAGTTGTACTACCAAACGCCGCACTTTAAAACACTACATAAATTCTTGATGTTATCAGGCCAGCATTCGATATCGAGTCGAGTCCTAGACAACTTCTCTTCGTGCTTCCTGCGACGTCCTTTCGCACTTAGGGAAGCTACTAAGTCATTCTGATCCCTGCTACAGAACCATTTTGAGCATGGCGACCGCCACCGAAACACCGACCATCTTGATCGTTCAAGGATCGTTTCAGATTCCTAAAGTCTACAAACAACTCTTCGACGGTCTCACGACTCACGGCTACCCCGTGGTCCACCCCGAACTCCCTAGTTGCAGCAACGTTGATACTCCAGACTTCGCCAAGACCACTCTCTCCGATGACTCAAACGCTATTAAACGAGAACTGGAGCGACTAGTTAATGATGAAGGGAAGACTGTAGTCGTTGTGATGCACTCTTATGGCGGATTGGTCGGCAGCAACGCGATCCCCGAAGAGTTTAGCTACTCGAATTGTCAAGCTGAAGGCCTCCCCGGTGGCGTATTACACCTTTTCTATTTCTGCGCTTTCATTCTAGAGGAGGGTCAGTCTGTGCTCGGAGCTTTCGGGGAATCTCCCAATAACGACGTCAAGGTATGCCGAAACTCTCAGGCTCCCCATCCTGAATTATTTCTCACCATATAAACAGCCCGACGGACGCTTCTACCTCAAAGATGGTGCCAAACTTCTTTACAACGATCTCCCCAATTCCGAAGCGGCGCATTGGGCATCCCGCCTCATCCCGCAGTCTCATGCAGTGCAAAAAACGGAGATCACTCGGGCTGCATACAAGTATATCCCATCTACGTACCTAATCTGTGAGAATGATCAGGCAGCGCCGGTGCCGTACCAAGAGATGTTTGCTAAGACTGCAAGGGCGCATATAGAGAAATGTTCTTCGGGCCATTCGCCTATGCTTAGTCAGCCTGATATGCTTGTCGGGAAGATTGTGGAGGCTGTGGAGAGGGAGGTTGGGGGTTTGAAGGATGCTTGATGGCGTGCATGAGTCACGTGAGTGGTCCGGGACGGTGCAAGGCTGCTTGCTGCTAAGCTCTTCGGTATCTTACGGATGAGTCGATAGCTGATGTAGATTCTTTGTCTTAGTCCAAAGGGTCGTAAACTGGTTTGGCTGGGAATTCCTAAGGTAATGATAACTCTTACTAGACCGCCTTGCTCAATTTTTCATATATTTCTTATTTCTCCCGTGAACGACATCAAAGCCCGGGGGATTTTTTGATGATAAACTACCAGATACGGCATATTTCACCCTCTTTCTTTACACACACATGGATTTGGGATGATCAATCACAACGTGGTATCCAAACATGATCCCAATAACTCCCTTAACTTCAACTCTTACGCGTCTCGAAACAAAGCAACGCGACACCCATTCGCATTTCTCGCACTCAACTTTGCCTGTCCCAACCACTCCCGATCATCTCTACTCTCAACTCTCGCGACGGACTTCGCCAACGCCACAAGCACATAAGACGCTTCCGCCAAGGCCTTATCCTTCCCCACGCATTGGCGCATGCCACCCCCGAAGGCCATGAATTGCCAATTCCCAGGCTGCATTTCGTTCCATCGATCAGGCTTGAACGAATTCGCGTCAGGCCCATACACCGACTCCTTTCTGTGAAGGGCGTAGAAGCTGTTGCTGACCCATGTTCCTTTGGGAACGAAGAGTGGGGAGGAAGCTGTGGGACCGCCACCACGTGGGAGAATTGTATCTGTCAAAGCTACGCGGCCGAGGCTTGGGAAGACGGGGTAGAGGCGGAGTGCTTTCGGGGAAGGATGTGAGTACTCTGCTGATCAAGGTCAGGGGGTCTATCGAGAAACTTACATTCATGGAGGATATTCCGAACAACTTTCAATGACTTGAGCTCATCAAATGTCACTTGGTCGAGATTCAAGCCAGCTACCTCCTCCCGCAGTCTAGGCCAAACGTCCGCGTTCCGTGAAAGAAGGAAGAAGGTATTGCTCAGCAGCACAGAGGTGGTATCTTGAGATGCCATCATTCCCTGAAGGATCTGAGCGCGTATCTCAGCTACATCGTTGGTTTGCTCGGCCAGGTTATGTATCAGACTTCCCCGAGTCGATCCCGAGCCATTATCGCACCCGCGGCTTTTCTGCTCTGCCATAGCTTGTTCCGCATACACGTCAACGAAACTATGAGCCTTGTGACAATTATCTTGAAAGCTCTTTTTGGGAAGCAAGAAGCTGAAGATTCCGGTTAAAAAGCGCAGTCCGGCGCCCCTTTGGGCTTTCTGAAACGCTATTAAGAAATCTTGGCTTGAGACGGATTGTTTCTGCATTTCGGCTAATTCACTGAGAGGCTGTCCAAATATGAATTTTATAGAAGACTCGAGAAACTGTATCCAAATGTTAGCTCGTAGTACAAGTACGTCACGCGTTCCCAAGGAACCTGGAGGATAACTTTACGAGATCATCCAAGCCTTGACTTAAATCGACAGTCTCTCCGCCCACAGGTAATTTCTTAATGAATTGCTCTACGGCTTTCTTGAACCAACTCAAATCGGAAATTGACTCTTTGGCGAAACTCGGTCGCAGCAATGCCCTGCTTCTCTGCCATATATCTCCATCGGTCGTAATAAATCCCTTCCCAAGGAACGGCTCTAACACTTTCAGTCTGACTGGTTGAATACCCCACGCAGGCTCATTTCTTGCGCCACTTCGTGCCGTAGAGGATTTCCCGTACATAGCTGCCAGGTTCTCTTCGTCGATGGTAAACATAACCGTGCCGCGCGGAGCACGTGCCGCAAAGGTATCGCCATATTTCGAGAATAAGGAGGCATGGAAGGTGAAACTCTTGACATGAACGGTGGCGATGACTGTCTTGATTAAAAGGTCAAAGCCAAAGAATGGCTCTAGATTGGGATAGTAGCGGGGTAGCTGACACGCATATTGTTTGCTTAGGCGGGCTTGTTGGCGGCGTTGAAAGAGAAGACGAAGGAGAAGAAAGCATATAACGGAGAGGGAAATATAGAGTGCGGACATTCTGGCGGTTTGGCGACTCGAGATTGAGGGAGGTCGAAGGGTGAGTTGAGGATTATGATCCTGTCCGCGTGGGATTGCTGACAGCAGGGATGGGGCCATGCGAGAATAGGCTTAGCTCCGCTGCTTCGCCCGCATGTTGTGAAATGGTAGACATCCACCATCATCCCCCCGAGTTCCTCATCGCCAACAAAACTGTTCTTCCTCTCACTTATGTAGTAGCCAGAGAAAGATCCTTTTCGTCCCAAAATGTGTTACACAACCATCTTAGCGCTCGCGGTATCGGCTCCTCTGGTGGTCTTTTATCTTCAACGTCAGCATTATCGAAATTCAGTAGTAAAAAAGCAAGGCTTTCATCCTACTACAATGCATCAACCCTTCGAACCGCTATATGGTTTTGATTTTCAGATTTATATACACTCCGATATGTCATACCTCTTCCGTTGCCACCAGCGTCATGGGAGATCCTTCCAGCTTTCCACTCTTTGCGGAATGCCAACTATCAGCACTATTGCTCCTGTAAACATACGCGTAATCAATTCCTCTGGAAAGGACTGGGGCATTGAGCCGTTAAGACTGCGTGGCATGGAGTATTTTTGTGGTCAAGGCTTCCTTACCACGGATGGTGATATATGGCAACACTCGCGAAAGCTACTCAAGCCAACGTTTGATAAGAATAACCTCCTCAATTTAAGTGTCCTATCAGCTGAGATGGACCGGTTCTTGGAAGATCTTCCCGATGATGGCACTGCTGTCGACCTTCAACCTCGGCTTTACGATATGGTATGTTCGTCGGTAAAGCCAATATGCAGATACTCGTTGACGATGTATCCCAGTTTCTGAATATATCATTATACTTCCTTCTAGGTGTACTTCCTACATACGAGAGCCAAGAAGCTACTCATAAGTCCCAAACCTTCATTGGTGCATTCCACGCCGCGCTGTTTGGCACTATGGTTCGAGTATTGCTAGGACGCTCATGGATTCTTGCACCAAAAGCAAAGTACCTCACCAGCTGTAAAGTAGCTCACGAATATCTTGACTTTTACATTCGCCGAGCATTGGATCGGAAAGGGCTTTCAGCACGCGAAGTAGATAGTACGCCGAAAAGAAGCATGATCCGAGTGCTGGCCGCCCAGACCGATGACAAAATCTACATTCGAAGCCGAATCCTTCAAGGCATGATGGCCTCTCAAGAAACTACTTCAGCGCTTCTGGGGAACGTGTTCTTCCTCCTCTCCCGACACTTGACTCATTGACAGGAAGTCCGCAGGGAATCATTTCGAAAAGAAATCAACCAGTGGAATTTCGATGAACTCCTGGCTTCCCTAGTATTCCAAAATGTACTATCAGAAGGTAGGTTCACCCTTCATCCTTCCTTTGTTTAGACTACTGTATTATGGACCAGCCCTCCGTCTCTACCCGATATTCCCTCTCCTGGCCCGTGTCGCGCTCAAAGATACCACTCTACCCGTCGGAGGTGGCAGCAACCAAGATCAGCCAATCTTCGTACCCAAAGGATCTTTATGCATAATGAGCTCTTACGCGCTTCATCGAGATCCATCCGTCTTCGGAGATAGGGTGGAAGAGTTTAAGCCCGACCGGTGGAATGATATTAAACCAGAACAGTGGCAATTCATGACATTTGGTGGTGGTCAAAGAGCTTGTCTTGGTCAACAGAAAGTTCTTGCTGAAGCCGCATATGTTCTGATGCGTATGGGCAGGTATCTTCAAACGCTAGACAGTCGGGACCGTGAGCCATGGAAGGGAGAACTCAAATTGACTTGCAGAAGTGCCAATGGCTGTAAAGTCGCACTATACAGGAGCCCCGATGATCTAGAATAAAACAGTACTAAAAGCCATACACCATGAAACATCCTCAAAGTTTTGGTGAACACACCGGGTGTAATTAGTGGTTGACGTTTGGGCTATGCATTGACCTTGTGATGGCTCTTCTTGCTGTCCTGTAATGTCATCCTTGAGGCATGTGTAGCTCTCAGCGTCCATCAGAAATTCACCAGTCGCCAACGGCAGCTCACCATCGATATAAAGAATCTATCTATCTCGAAAACGAACATTGAATCCAACATGATTAATCATCCAATACATTGTTATCTTTGGGAGCACAGCCTCATCTGCTAGTTCCACGTTGAAAGTCTGCAGTACGCGGACAAGAAATATGCGAATCTCCAGCATAGCCAACTCGCGTCCCGGACATGCACGGGTTCCCTTGCCAAACTGTTCGAGGGTTAAACGCTGCTTCACAAACGGTACAGAGCTCCATCCCGCAGGTACTCACCGCCATGAAATTCCGATCCATTTTTTTGAGTGTCACTGGATCCGCCTCCAGCCACCGCTCAGGTCTGAAGTTGTCTACGTCTTCTCCGTACACTGCTGTGTCGCGTTGCGTGACATATTGGGGGATACTGACGATAGTATTTCCTGGAATACGGTATCCATGAGCCTCCATGCCAGAGCAAGGAACCATACGCTCCATCGGAGGAGCGTTTGACGAGTATAGGCGCAAAGATTCTTTTATCACAGCAGTTCTAATTGATGACTCAGCGTTTAATAGAAGACAAGGAGATAGATTCTTACAAGTATGGGCTATTGAACTTGGTGCTGTTGTTATATCCATCAAGGTTGTTTGAGCATGGTTGAGTGCGGAGTTCATGCATAACTTTCTGATGGGCGTGGTCGTTCGTTAAGAGGCAATAAAATACGGTCCCAAGGGTTACAGCAACCTCTGCGGCGGCAGCGAAGCTTGAAAATAGTGAGAACAGCTCAAGTCGGTATTTGTGCTAGCTTACAAGGTCTCAAAAAGTACATTAACAACTTCCGTGTGCTCAGAGCCATCGTGTTTATTTTCACGCTCAGCAAGTACCTTGCACAGGAATGACTTATCGCAGACATGTTGTTCGGAGTCGTGCTTTCGTATTCGGTACTCAATCTCCTAGATCGCAAGTAAGCCGGATATTCGCCATGGATTGAGTGAGTTTACTTCGAGGAATTGTTGCGTTGGATCCGGAAATGTTTGGAAGCGCCGCAAGAACGTCATGACTTTGTTATTCCCCAGAGTATATGCACAACATTGCGGTACTTGGCCCAGCATCGCTGCATAGCTGGTAATCGTCTTGAATGAATAAATCCAACCATTGAAGTCGCTGTGACTCTTCATATAACCCAAATGGCAGCCAAAGATAAGCTGAAACGTTATGTCAAAGGACCAGTAGAAAACCCAATATGAAATGTCAATAGGCTGGCCCTTCATAATTGTCATCTCTTGAATGAACAGGTCGACTCCTTGTTTGATGCCGTCCGCGAATATTTGGGGACAACCAGTCATATTGGTAGTGAGGGTATGTTTTAAGGCTCTATTTCGAGCCGGGTCTTGGGTGGTAAACACGGTGTCCAAAGGCTCGCCTTTATATAGCGGTCTAAAGACATCGTAAAAATGGCTCTATGACACGAAATTATTAATGCGCTAGTATCACCCAACTAGGATAACACACCTTCAAAAACTTGTTCCTCATATCATATATGGTAGATACCATAACGGAATCAGACAGCGACACGTGATTAGGCCCTGTTCTCACGATAGGTCCATACTTCCGATGGAGTTCGGCATACTCTACAGGTCCTCTACCACCTACTAAAAGCCAAACTCGATAAAGACTGGAGATTCGGCCTGGAAATGGACCCGGAATTTTCGCCAATGGCGAGTAGAAGAGCTTGACAAAAACGTAAATCAACGGAATAAGACTGCATAGTACGAGCAACATTGCGTCCACGCCCACAATATTTTCTGATCTCAATTGGGACGAGCACGTTCTATAGGATCTTATTACAGGTGAATCGCAGACACCGTTGCGGCCACACGTGCAAGGAGCGACGGTGGGGGCTGTTTTTGGATTTCAATTCCCACCCTCCTTACACGACGTTGGAGACTCATATCAACGTACATAATTTGGACACCGGAGTCCGAACATAAATGAGAATCGGGACTACGGAGAGCCCGTCATTACACGATTCTCCCAGGAGCCAATGCCTGCAGCCTAATCTATATCCTTGCCGCTGTTATCGGCTATTTTACGCAGTACTACATCTGCCAGAAACTTGGTATTGATGACTAGAACCGATCAAGGTGAATCCATCGCGAGGCAAACTCTTTGGCTTCCTTTCACATATTGATATGGTGCTACAACGGAGGGTTTTCCATCCTTTTTTGTATTGCTTTGAATAGTGTATGGAGTAAGATATCCCTAACTATCACCTAATTAACACCTACGCACCGTCCCAGGAGATGGTCTTTGAAGGATCGCCTTCCCACACAACTTCTATGACCGACAGGATTGACCCAGGAGAACATGAAATTCTCTTCACTTTAAAATGTGAATCAACACTTCCGAAAAGCTCTGCCCATTCGTCCGCGTCGCGTTCTTTCGAGTTGAAGTTCTGCTTCATGGAGAGATCGTAGCCACTTGCGAAAGCGTTAGCTACTTTCCAGGAGAACTAGTGTGACTTCTTACCGGAGAAGTTGTGCATGGTAGAAAGGAGTCGTATTGGGTTCTGGTAAGCAGACCTCGTTTACGATAACACGTGCTCCATCCTTCAATGCGGGCACCAGGTTCGCTATAATCTGGCGTGCATACTTATCTGACCAATCGTGCAGAATTGACCGTAAAAAGTAAACGTCTGCCATTTTTACGGGCTGTTCGGTGAAGAAATTATGAGCTTGAAACTCAAGTCTCCCCTGGAGGTCCTCAGGCACCTCTGCTGTATCTACCGTCTCGGCGAGATCCTCCACTACACACTTGAGAGCGGGATACCTGCGAAGGAGCTCAATGGCAATAGAGCCATGAGAACCGCCGACATCGACCATTAATGCCGGAGGACATCCCGAGTCCCATTTGAGGTCATTAAATAAGTGAGCCAGGTCGAACACTGGTGCGGACTGTAGAAATTTCATGCCATCCACAAATCGCTTCGCTCTTTCAGGGTGATCTCGAAGGTGGTCAAAGTAGCTTTGTCCACTGTTGCTCGCGAGAGCAAATCCAGTATGTTGTGGTTCCTGGGAGCCTGGCCATTTCATCATTGCATCCACAGTCCGGGTTCCAGAAGGCCACAATTCATCGCAAACCAGGCTCACCCATTGGCTGACTAAAGGGGCTTCGACCAGAAGCTTTGAGATCGCCGAGTGTGACACTATTCCTTTCCGCGGCTCGTCAAATATGTGGTTGGTAATCGCCATACGAATGAGCCGCCGAACATCGTGCTCGTCCAAATTACACCGATGACCGATTTCTTCAAAGGAGACTTCCTCGTCGAGTGCGATGCTAGAGGCAATCTTATATCGGCAGATCGCTTGTAGACTTATGAGGATGTTCATCTACACAACGTTAGCTGGAAACGTCATGTCTATGCGTGTTTCTGAACTTTCCGTAGGACTTGTAAGTCTCGTCAGGTGCATCATAGAGCCTTCCATCAGCGCCTGAAGTTCAGTACATGCCTCTAAGATCTGATTCCGCGAGTGCAACATGGAGCGCGGAAGGGGTAAATCTGGGGGCGCATTGATGGAAAAGGTTGGGCTAGGAAGGCCCTCAGATATGAGGTATCTGTCGATTTCTGCAGTCTGTTGCTTTATGATAGACGCGAGCTCCAGAATTCTACTATCATTGAGCTCCATGGTGTTGACCCTTTTTTCTCACTCTTCGTTTTGAAAGACCTTCTTGTGCTTTACATGCATGTAAGAACACCTTGGTACAACCCGGAGATTTGGCAGCTTGCCGGAGGTTTTCCGCCCCCCGAAACGAGGCGTTTTTCCTAGCATGTTGTTGGCGTTCCACAACATCTGCTAATATTCGTACATGCAGGTATTCGATGGCAGACTTATTGTGGAACAGGCTGGCTTGACATCCCGGTATCATTCCACCCGTGTGGCCAGCGGTTGTAGACAAGCATTAGCGGGGCTGCACCTAATGCTACACAGTAACGTCGCATTAATGTAACATGTTCATCACCGAAGACAAGGATCCGAATCCTGGCGGCTGGTTTGAAAATGGGACAGGGACTCTGACGTGAAGCTCAGTACTTGGAGCAGTTGATCTGCATGAACCGCTAGTTGGAGACCCAGTTACCCCACTACCCGGGAGATGTGCAATAAGGCAACACGAGAAACATATTGAAAGTACAGCTCTCCGCTGGGAGGTTGTTTCAAGGCCTGGTCCAATATGGCTCTCGCAGTTTGTCTAACTCTGCAAGAAAGCGCAACGGTATTGATGTGATCGTTTTAGTACATTGTATACTGTTCGATGTACATGACTGAGCGCTCTTCGAAAAACGCCGTCGTCTACATTCTCTCAATTCAGAATTTCTCAGGCTTTCCAGGCCAACTCGATGATACCCAGATCAGAATTGACCAATGTCTTCATGTCTCGAACCTCGAATCGGGAGTCAGCCTCCTTGATCAAAGTAATCCAGTCTTGCGCTTCCCTCTCTTTTCCATTGGTTAATGCCTGCATTGCCATATCCATAAGTCTATCACAAGCCACTATTAGCTGACAGATATAGAGTGTTGATCCCAAGAGTTGACTCACCTGGCCTGTTTTTGATCTGGGCTTGGAACATCTCGAGGCTCTGGGAGAATGGCTTCCTGTATGATAACTCTGGAACCCTCTTTAAGCGCAGGTGTCAATGCTTGTAAGATCTTGATCGCGTATTTATCAGACCAGTCGTGGAGGATCCATCTAAGAAAGTAAACTTCCGCGCCCCTTACTGGCTGCTCGGTGAAGAAGTCATGGGCCATAAACTGCACCCTATCTTTTACGTTGGGTGGCACTTTCTCCGGTGCACTTGCTACAACCTCAGGTAAGTCCTGGACAATGCATCTTACATTGGGATACCTTTGCACGATTGGGATAGTAAAGTCGCCGTGAGATCCGCCAACGTCAACGATTGTAGCCTCTCCAAGAGTGTCCCAGGGAAAACCAGAGACAATGTGTTCAGGAGACATACGCGGACCCAGGCTGAAAAGACTCATTGCATTTGCAAATCTTTCCGATCTGCCTGGAAACTTCGACATATGGACAAAAGCGACTTCGTCGGTATTATTGGCGACATTAAACCCCTTCGACGATCATTAGCAGGATATACACACGGAGTAGAATGTTCTTGGGACGAAAGTCGTGAGCACGCACGGTATGGTTCGGCTCCTTTGACTGCGGCCACTTGGTCATGGCATCCACGATCCGCGTTGTTGCCGGATTTATCTCAGAGGCCGTCATATCGACCCATTGCCGCATCAATGGATTCGTTGCCAGGAACTTCGAAGTTGGTGTGTGAGCGATGAGCCCCTCCTCTTCACGAAACACATGAGTAGCCATTGCAGCTCGCACAATTCGTCTAAGATCGGGTTCCGGCATGTTGCACGCCTCAGCAAGATCGCTGTAAGACACCGCGTCTTTATCACTGGGGAAATTTGTAGCGATGTTGAAACGACATATCGCTTGGATATATACCATTTCAGGTGCCTGTCTCGACGTGTTAGCCAGAAATGACAACTGACATCGCGTTTGGGTGAACAGAAATCGCTTACAGAACGGCTCGATATATTCTCGAAGGGATCTTGCAAACAGGCCACCAGTTGCTTACAAGCTTTCAACGTGTTGATTCGAAGACTTGCATAGTTCGGATTCTGCTGAATAAAGGGTGGAATGTCACCATCCCACGACGGCTCAGGTACATTTTCAGATGCTAAGAAGTCGTTGATTTTGTCAATGTTCGTCGCAATTTCCGAAGAGAGTTCCGAGATTCTTGGAGCCATCTTGGAGGTATCTAGCTCTGAGTATGTCGAAGGAAGTCCCCAAAGCCTGCGGGGAATAAGCCCGTCTTTCTTTCCATTGGTGTCTGCCCGCCGAAAATGGGGTAGGAAAGTAGGTGCATGTTCTTCGCCAGCGTGTCCGTGTCCAATCCTAGCACGGGCACGACGTCAGTCCGTGCGCACGATGCGATAATCCGCATGTCTTGGTACATAGTACTGCTATTGCGACCTTGAAGTACGATACCCGAAAAGGCAGGCCATTCTCTGTGAGAGGCAGAGTGACACTGCATTAAGTCCGATAGAGGATCCGCTGAAGGATAACGCTAGAAGCAAGGGATAATATCATGGCGTGTGGGGTCCAAAACAACGTTGATGCCAAGAGAACTGCAGCTGTAAATTTGTAATGATAGAGTCCCGCACGCCTAACGGCGTGGTTCTGTATATCGCGGCACCGGTATGAGCGTGTCAGCCTTGTAGTCCACCTGCATCGGGTACAATCTGGCTAAATGCAACCTATCACCCTCTAATCCGGTCGTTTCACGGGCCCCAGAACCTTAGATGTCGCACAGGCTTTTTCCGTGCATGATTACCGACATAGCGCATCCTTCGATGAAAGACCAGGCGCTGTGATAGTTGTTGTGGGACCTTGTCCAGGATCCTGACAATCTATCAAGTAGTTTTATATGGAGACTAGTCATTATTGGCGGCACGATTGAGGAATATGCACGGCACCAAAACAGCTGAACATCAAGTGATTAGCTACTTGACTGGGCAGTAGAATCTGCGTCTGTGCGGGCTCAAGCCAAAGCCATATGTACCATCCCTTTACAAGAAAAAAGCGATAGGCTTCAATCTCATAGCACTGTTCAGTAACCTACTCTTTAGAATGTGGTTTCGAAATGCACACTTCTACTCGAAAGTGCTGGAAGATGAGCAAAATGGGGATGGCACCAGAAGTCAAGATGGTTATCGCCGCTGTGCAAAACTTGTACCTCTTTTCCTTTGCTTTATTGCAGGAGCATTGAGCTTCTTGGCAGCGCAGAAAACGTCGGAGTTCTTCAACAAGCCCACTGGCCTACAATGTGAGTTTCCATGCTAGAGACTTGGTGAGCTGTCATCGTCATAGAAAAACCTATTTACTGGAGGCAAAAGTGGAATCCACCACCCAAACATTTCACTACAACAGAAGCTTTTCCTACCCTCCTTCCAACCACACGAATCAAGCGTGGCGTAATATCTTTCCTGCTGAGGGCGGGTTTTTCGTTCATCCTACCATCGCACCAACAAGATCAACTTTCTCGGTGTTTCATCAGCTGCACTGCTTGGTATGCTGTTGTCTACATGGCTCCGAATAAAGTAACCGCTGACCGTTCACAGAATGGTCTCCGTGGAGGATATTGGGCAAACCAACGTGCGGCCAGCAATGGACATAAGTTGCGTGACGAAGATCTCCCCGTGGACATTCAAACCAGTCACATGCGTCACTGTATCGATCTTTTACGCCAGGCTCTCATGTGCCATGCTGACGTAACCCTCGAGGTGGTGGATGAGAAGATCAATGGCGTGCATGGATTCCGGGTGCCTCATCAGTGCCAGAATTGGGATCAGTTGAAGCAATGGACAAGCGAGCAACAAGCAAAGAAACATGTGGAACAAATTGTGTGAATGCCGTAATTCCTTATATTGAGATTAGATAGCGGTGAAGTTCATTCTAATCAGCTACACCATAAATCTTGTTCGTTAACCCTTATTTCCCGAAACCAGAGCTCTTCAAGCACATAAGTCGAAACTTCTTTTAAGACAACAATTGAGTCACATTAATCTAACCTTAATCCACATGCTCGTCATAAATTGTGTTTGGATTTACCATCTTCCCCATCTCTTGCTCTTCCACTACTCGATGCTCAATTGAGCGCATAAGAGCATCCCAATCAACACATCGATGTTCAATCGGTCTTGTATTTAGCATAGGCTTGGGTTGATCAGCCCATCCGAACGTTGTCAGAGTCGTGTCTGCGTGACACATCGCAGCACTTCGTAAGACATCAAGGCAGTGATCTAAAGTGCACTTTTTCAGCGATCAGTTTACCATCGTTCTTTTCCTGGAGAGACCGACCTGCATGTATGTCCCAGTGTGGACGGTTTTCCTCGGTGACGTTCGGATGGTAGTGCTCGCGATAATTCCATTGTCGTAGCATTTTCTAACCAATTGTTAGGTTGTTTGTCAACTTCTCTTGCCTTCTTTTTGGATCTTACAATGCAATGCAGCTGATGATATACTCCAAGCCAAGCCATGTATCCACCGCCGGGCAAACTCACTGATGTTTGGTTGCTTTTTTCAAGCTCTTTGGCGGATACTCGCATGGTCGCCTTCTCTAAAAGATCATGCCAGGCTCGATCAACCGAAGGACTGGGAACTCCTGCAAAAGGTGAAATTTCGAAATCGGTATATTCTTTTGGAATATAGCTAATCTTGAGGTTGGAAATAGCTATTAATTATGATATGAGCGATTGACAAAATACGTGGTCGTGGAGTAATACGGTGAAGTGTAGTTGATGGCGCTTCCCTCTTCATGCCCACAAAGATGAAGGCGGTGGTGTAGCAAAAGAAGAACACAAGGTGTAGCAAGATTGGGTAGATGACATTCTTCTTCCGTCTATACAAGTCGACAGAAGCATGATTGTTGGGTTCTTGTTCGTCGAGCAGAAACGGTCTCGCCTCTGAAGACTGTCTTTGCTCGGCGCTCAAGCTAGGAAGCATGTTTTCCGGTATGGCTCGGGCTCGATAAGGCGCAAGCTATCTGCTCGTGGTATACTGCAAGCTATGGATTTTCTAAAGCTAGCGGTTTTGTTGCGTTCTTTGGGGCTACCAAGATGAGCTGGTTAAAGATTTGTGCGACTTGACCTGCATGGCATTCACTTTGAGCCTGTGGTCCCACAGTAAAAGGAATGCAGCTGTACAGTCTTGTGAACTCCAAATTACGTCTGTGATTGAAGACTTGGCATCGCAACCTCAGGCTGGACCCGCCAGGGACTCCCGTGCTCCAAGGAAGGTGTAGATCATCTTCCGGCATTTCTTAGCTCAGAGCAAATGGCAAGGCATATTTTCGGAGTTCGAACGGCTATTCTTGAGCATTCCAAATATGCAGACACCCTCATGCATACTGTTGAATGTCCTCAGCCGAAGTGGGATCATGGATGGTTTTCTTGGTGCAATGATACACGAGGTCATCCAGTGATCTTCGGAGAGTCGCGTTCTCTTCATCGACCCGAGCGAAAGAACAGGCTTCAACTGCAGGTGTGTTCAAAGTATTATAAATCTCGACATCGTACCAGAGTCATTCAACGTGCTCTACATTTGGGAAGTTTGAACTCACTCAGCCCTCGATCAACCTTCTTTCAGAATACGCATACAAAACTCAACATGAAGCTTTTCTTCCTTCTTGCCGCCACATTTGGCTTGGTAGCGGTGGCTGCCCCGGCTACATCTCGAGGTAAAGTATATCCGTGTTCTCATTTACAGCGTAGCTAAGAGACGTAGGCGTGAAAGACGTTCGCGCCGAAGCTTCCGGTTGGTGACTAAAAGTCCATGAAGGAAACTCAGCATTCAAAACTTACTCGTAAGATAGACAACGACGACTACGTTGTGTACCCCGACACCGATCGTGACGAGGACGTAGTCTATGCTTACCACGCTATCAACGACAAATAGCAGTCCGCAGAAGGATGGCTTCGCCAAGGCTTAACTGACTACAGAATTGAAGAAGAACGGCAGCCGATGTGGCATATCATTCATTTCAGCGCATTGAAGAGTTGGGCAGGATGGAGTTTCCTTAGCAAGATACGATAGGTCGATACAAGATCTTGTGACCACTAGTCTTTGACTTGCTTATCCCAAATGTCTTTGAGTGACGTCTAGAGTTGATGGATCGTGAAGTCACGTAGAGAATAGTGTGGTAGCAGTGAGCTTACGTTAAAATTTGAGATATGATTTTGGCCCCCGCGTATATCCCTTGCGTGGCTGAGATTCCCCTGGAGGCCGTTGACGCTCACCCCGCATACCCGCATATGATCTGCATGCATCGGCGTTGGGGGCTGTGCGCTTGGAGTAACACTCGACATCGCATGAATGGCGTACTCCAGGCATGCTCATCACTTGCGGACTATTGGAAGGATTTACATGTACCACAGATTGTTGTCTCCCTGTAACACCAGGTTCCACGAAAACAGCCGGTGAACGTATCGTGTTTCCGAATTGTTCTTTCTTCTGCATCTAGAATTGATTCTCGTGCACTTTGCCGTTCGGACTCGCCGTCCTTGCACTACGTTGGCTTAATTAAACTCCTGGCCTCATGTTACGGAATCAATGCAGAGCATGATGGATGATTCGAAAAGTTGCGAGTCTCACGTAAGACACCCGAAGCCGTGGCCCGGGAAGACTGAAATTTCAAACAAGAGTCCGCAGATTATTACCGAAGTGGTGTCAATAATAAACCTTTTGTTGCAAGGGGCCAAACAGGAATCTAGAACAGAGCTCCTATGAGGTTGGCTTACGTCCCTAGAAGGATTTTGAGCTTAGCAATGCGACATGAAGAGGGTCCATGTCCACATTTTTTATGCTTATCCCGCCACGCTCATCATTAAATACTCACCATCATTTTGACCCCTTGATTCCAGAATTCTGCTTTGTTTGAAAAATGCGTTCGACGTATGCGCTTGCGACCGTAGTGGTCTCTGCCATATTTACTGCTTTAGCGATCCTCGCCGTGACTCTGCGACAGTACGCCCAAGGCCTTAAGCGCAACGCATGGACTATTGATTCTGGTTTGCTCATTGCTGCACTGGTTAGTTGTCACTTGTCGTCTAATTGATCCCACTTAAGTTACGATAGGTCGTGGTTATGGGTCATTGCGGTTTGATGATATATGGAGCGGCTGAAGGGGGGCTTGGTTGGCCAATGAAGGATCTAATGGGACCTAAGGTTTTCATATTCAGAAAGGTGAATTACAAGAACCAACTCCAGAGTTCTGGTCAGGCTCCTAATCTGGATGAAGGTTATCTATTCAAGCCAGGTTTTGGTCATCACGGCCCTCACACTAGTTCGGATCAGTCTTCTGCTATTCTATCGGCGTGTATTCCCTACCGTCAAATTTCGTTTGGCTGATAGCATTGTGATCGGAATCACGGCCTGCTGGTTCCTTCAAGCATTCATTGTGAGTAGGCTATTACGCCGTCATCTTTTCGAGGGGGACACACAGATTAGATACCTACTGACAAAAACAACCTAGGGCACTCTTGCAGCTTACAAGTGGGACAACGAACCGATAGCAATCAACTACCCAGCCTGGCTCTTGGTTCAGTCCATACTTAGCATGACCTTGGATATTACTACACTCTGCCTACCTTTGTTCGTGATCAAGTCCCTTCATATGAGTAAGAAAAGACGGTTAATGGTTGCCGGCATCTTTTGTCTGGGATTCTTGTAAGTGTATGATCCTTACACTTCATTGCAACGGTCGTAATAGCTAATGCATTTTAGTTGCATCATCGCATCCATAGTAAGAGTTGTGTATTTCACAAAACTGTTCAAGATTACTTATATGGATGTCACTTTCTCGTGTAAGTTTTCCAAACTCCTCTATATGGCTACTCATAGGTGAAATATAAGGCTTACTTGAAGGCTCTCCAGCTATCACAGTTTACTGCTCCATTTGGTCGATCATCGAACCATGCACATCAATAGTCGCATGTTGTCTCCCTGCATGTGCGCCACTGCTGAGAAAGGAAAATAATGGCCTCATCACCATGATCCAGAGAACAATCTCGTTCTTCAGCCTGGCTAGCTTGCGTAGCAATTCCAGCCATCGAAGCGATCGTACTCATCCATATGGGAGATCTAACGGGAGAAACGGTGATGAATCAGGGAAACCTTCAGCTTCAAACAATTTTGAATGGCGCGCTGCAAATTATGAGATGATGCCTGGGGTAGAGGATGACGAGCAAGCTCTTAGGTATCACGCTGAGGTGGAGAGCAGAAGGAGTGAGCGAACAGTTGATACGGTATCTGTTTTCCCTAAAGGTAAGTAGGAATACATGCTATCCTATGCTGATAAGTGATTGTTTAAATAATCCTCCGTAACTCTGGGGCAATGTCGCACTGCAAGCATTTCACTTACTTTCATCTTTACATGTTACTCGGCATTTTTCATTGTATGAGAAGTCTTCAAGCATGGGCTATGTCGTAGGTTGTGGGCTGCATTGGATCTCTGAGCCAAAAGGATGTTTGAAATCAATACCATTTATATATATGGCGGTACATTCGCACCACAAATATAGACGTCAATGAGCCCATAGAATCACATTTGCCTGTGTCAAGTGATGTATACTAGCGTATCAACATTCTCCCCCGCTCGATACGAAAAACGCCATCGTTCGTCTCGTTGCCACCGTTGCTGAGTCTACGTACAGCCGCGTCCCGGCTATTAGTATTCACCTTGCTCGCTATGAGCACCTTTATGACCTTTTTGGGGTCTGTTTGGCTTCATTGTATAATGCAACGTGTTTCTTTGATTTCTCGTTCGGTTCTCGTTGGCTTTGGTACTTCAGTTTTGGTACGCTATCGTCACTGTCGATGACGAAAAAGTCCATATTACGTCTGGGCTCACCTCGAGTCACTCCATTGTTCAAGGTGCAAGTTGAATCTCATCAGCCACCAAACCTCATCATGTTTGAAAGCTTTCAAGATCTCCTTCACATAGTATTCGCTATCATGCTTCCCCACGTTCCCACCATCTCCAACGCCACAATCTCCAACTCGACCATCCCCAACTCGAAGCCTCCTTTTAAGAACCATGGAATTACTTCGCCTTTATCTAGCAACATCCGTCGCAGCATCTTGTACTATAGCTTATCCGGTGGTAAATGTTAGCAGAAACTTATTGTTCTATCTGAGACCATGGCTGACAATATTTGGAAAGGTTCCACCAGGCGTCATCAATCATCCAAGCAATTGCAACGCCATCCTTGAGCGCATCTAGAGTGTAAGCCATGGAATAGTATTTATCTAAACTTGTACGGTCATAGAGATCTACAGTATGACCAATTATGACACCCACTGTAGTGTTTATTTTCACTGCTCTCTAGAACATGGCTGGGAGATGCATGTGCTATCCTTGACTCGTCTCCATCTTCAGAAAGTCAAGTATGTTGAAAAACATTGCCACACCTAGCTCACAAGTCCCGAGCTCCGATTTCGTCGAAACTCTTAGCTGAAATAGACTCCGGCCATATCGATGGACTGGAGTCGATACGCCATACCCATTCCCATATCGATACATGTTCACGATACCGATTTTGCAGGCGCTATGCAAGATCTGGTTTCCAGACCACTTCGATGATGCCCAAATTTGAGCCTTGAGGCTTCCTGATGCCCTGAAAACAGAACCTTGGGTCGGCACTACCAAATAAAACCATCCAATCCTGCTCCTCCCTCTCTTTGCCGTTCGTTTGGGCTCTCATAGCCATATCGTAGCTCCTGCGTTGATAGAACATGTCAGCTTCCACTCGGTCCTAGTTAAAAGAAAAAATGTGGAACGGTTCTCTGGGAGCAACACTCACCTAAGTTTCCTGTCCTCTATAGTTGGTACGACACTTGGCGTTGGCATAATCCATTCTTGCAGAACGACCCGAGCGCCATCCTTAAGAGCAGGAACGAGAGCACGAAGAATCATAATGGCGTACTTATCCGACCAATCGTGCAAGATCCATCTCAGAAGGTAGACATCAGCTCCCTTGACAGGCTGTATAGCAAAGAAATCACGCCCCATGAACTCCATGCGGTCCTCCACATCCTCTGGAACAGCTAATGAAGCTGTGGAAACCACTTCTGGCAGATCCTGGACAATGCACTTCAGATTCGGGAATTTACGGACGATTGGAATGCTGTGAGTACCGCTGGAGCCACCGACATCGACGATGAGACCAGGTCCAATCTCGGCCCATGGGTAGTTGTCGCGGAGCCAATTGGGGGAGAAGCCAGCCCCAAGACTGACGAAGCGCATTGCATCTGCGAATCTCGACGCTCGATTTGGGAACTTGGAGATGTGAGCGAAGAACATGTCCTGAGAGTTTTCGGAGATGTTGAAACCCGTTTGGTTTGCTTCCTCAGATCCGGGCCACTTCTCCATAGCATCAACGGCCCTCGTGATAGCTGGATGGAGCTCACTAGCCCACATCTGTAACCATTGACGCGCGAGTGGGTTCGTGGCCAGCAGTTTAGAAGCGGCAGTGTGAGAGACGAAACCGGGATGCTGTTCTTTGAACACGTATGTAGACATCGCGCCGCGGACTAGGCGCCGGACTTCGGGTTCTGACATGCCACATCTATTCGCAAGACATTGGTATGACACGAAATCTTCATCAGGGGGAAAGCTGGTGACAATGTTGAAGCGGCAAAGTGCGTCAAGGCATGCCATCTCGGACGTATTTCGGTCCCGGATGATTTCGAAGGGGCCCTGAAGGAGGGCTTGAAGTTCTTTGGATGCTTGGAGAGCAGCATTACGGGGAACCGCATAATCTGGATCTTGTTGGGTTTGCGCTGGAATATCATCGTCGAATGATAGAGCTGGCAAACTCTTGGATGTTAGGAAGGCGTTGACCTTCGCTGTGTTTTCTGCAATCGTAGCGGACAGTTCTGCTAGCTGGTTCGCCATTGCAGCGGTTGTCGGACGTTGCTGGAGATGCTGTGAACAGAAGGTGTAGTAGTAGATAGGGGTCTCGGAAGGAGTCCTTGGCAATACTAGGGTGCATGTGCCGCAACTGAAGCTCAAAGGAGTGAAAGGGACAATCAGTGAAACTGCACTAAGCATTCACAAGCTGAATACTGTTTCTGTATCCAACCCCCTTGAGATTTCTACATCTGCTCTTGGACCCCCAATACGTGGACGGCAGTGTAGGACCAGGATCTGAGCATATGGGGTGGCACATAACTCGTCAATATTTTCCATAACCCCTTCAGTGACGGTCAAAAAACCGGCATTATTCAATTCTTGATATTGAACACTACCTCTACACTCTTGTAAGCACGTACTCCACTTATAGTGAGATTGTCCCCTGAGATCTCAAGTAAAGAAACATCAAATCCTGGGAAAGGATGGAAGCACTCGAGTGTAGCTGTTACGGGAGGAGCACCACCGTTCGAAGCCAGTGGGGGTTGGGATCTAACACTGTAGCCTCGAAGAGATCAGGGTACTCCGCACGCACATACTCTCCGTAATTGTGTATGGAAGATCTTGGGACTGTGGTCTCGGCATCGCCATATCGGCCTGTGCTATTGCCAAGGGATATAGAATGTAACATGTAGATAGAGAAACTGAGAAAGAAAAGAGGTGCACATCCTGGAAATGGAATGGACAAGACAACTGTTGCTGCAATATCAAAGGCTGAGTAGCTGTCTAATGCATGATGGAGAAGGGCTGACGAAGGATACGAAGCGAACCGGCGTCTCACGAACGAATAGACAGGCGGAGAGTAATCTCTGCGTTTCATTCAACGCGAAGAAGATCGTTTCTTGGATGTGTCGTTATCTTGACGCAAGCAATCAGTCGAGGGTAGTTCGTGATGTTGGAAGAGGATCGGTGGATGCAAGGTGGCTGAAAACAGGTCTGTGCTTCGTCTGAACATCTCCATCTCTCACATTTTCCGATCGTCCTCAACGCTTCGCTCAGCCTCGACAGCTGTCACCCCAACATGCTTCACCCCATTATTGCGCACGACCAGATAAGCTGGAATGACAACAACTCCCCATATTGCGAAATTGATCCCCAAAGCGGCCGTCAACTACCCGAAATCAGTACGAAATCTCGCGAACCTTAGGACGGCTTACTGGCGCAGTTGTCGAACTAATTCCAGGACTCACACATTGCCCGGCAGCCTCTAGTGCTCTAGCCGCCGACGAATATCGAACAACCTCCTCTGGCTCTTCTGCGAGATACTCGAGTAGCCAATATCCGTAGTTGTACGTCAGAGCAAAGTTGACCTGCCAGAATACGCACAGCGCCCAACCCCTCTCGAAACCGCTATCCACCCAATCGAGCGCCGGTTTGTGATGGCTATAATTGTTCTGGACTACGGCTCCCCAGATCCAACACCCCCCAATAAGTCCCATCACGAAAATATATGAATACTTCGCTCATTGATTGATTGAGAAACGTTTCCATTCGAGAAAGGAACCGAGCATCATCGTAGCTACAACCTGGGCGACAACTGAGACGAGGGATGCGAGTGCACGGGCGCGTACACTGAAATACAGGTAGAGGTAAGAGCTCATATGGGAGTTCCCATGTAACATAGGCGTAGAATGGCACACTGTTCCAACAAATGGGCGACTCGCCCTATAGTTTGGAAATTTATCTCAACTTACAGAAGTAGGTATCCCTTGCGGAGGGTCAGTTTACCCATGGCTTTCAATTCAGCCAGGCCATGTATCATCCGCTTGGTGAGTCGCACTTTAGTTCCGTTTCGTCGTTGCACCTTTTCCGGCGGTGACAGTAGCATTGCTACCAGAGGACCTAGGCATTCTATGATCATCAGCATGCCTTTCCATTTCCATGTTAGCTCGAAGAACTTACGCAGCACCACGATCACGATGTAAGTCCTCCAGTCCAGCTTCCCAGTTCGCTTGCCCTTGTAGTTGAATGCTAGATTGATGATACCACCAAGGATCGATCCGCTATTCCTATATGCCAACAAGTATGCCAGGTATTTCCCCCGTTTCTCTGGCTCCGAATTAATCTGCATGTTGGCTCCCTCGGCTGCCCAAAACAATCCTGCCGTGACACCGCAGGCCGCCGATCCAACATATATGAACCACACCGTCCCGTAGCGATTGTTCGTGTACAGCGCAGCAGAATAGAGCGCGTAGCCTGTAGTCCCAAAGGCAAAGGTCGCTCTGTGTCCGAATCGATTTGCAAAGATGCTACCCGTAAGACAGGTGATAGTTATGATGGAGAACAGCACTGCATTTCCAGCCCTACACGGTTCATCAGCTCCCATACCGATGCACTACATGAGAGTGTTCATACATGACCAGGTAGGGTGTAAGCTGTCCACCAGCACCCACAGATTGCATGGCATTCCATAGGCCTGGTGCCGCGAAGGCAGCAATACCAATGACAGTCGCTTGAAAGAAAACTCCTCGGAACCAGCTATACTTCTTCAAGGCGCCTTGGGTCTCAACTTCCTGTGGAGAGAGGTCGTTGGCAGCTGCTGATGATTGCGCGTGTTTTTCCAACATGATGCCTCGCAAAAGATGCGAATTGTACAACCTTCCAACTTATTCATCTTTTTCTCTGAGTAACAGTGCAGCTATATGTACTACTATTTCCACTTCAAATTCTATCCCACAAGGCGCCTGAGTGATCAAGTGTTGAGAGTTGCCAAGCTACCGACTCGCGCAGGCAACACGCAATCGCGTACCTCGATTGGTCCAATCAGGAACAGCATCAGGAGATATCTTTCGGCAGCTCCAAGAACATGGCGGCGCAGTATTAATACGTGGACTTCCCATCGAAACGCCGCAGGACTATAGCGATGTTGCGCATGCGTTTGGCTTTCGTGAATAGAACTATGCTGTTATGCACTCTAGGTTGCCCTGGAAAGGTCAACGAACAGTGTTGGCGGCATTGTAGGATCAGGATGGCAGGATTAATGACCTTGAGGAGGGGAAGGAGATCTTGAAACCTAGTCCTAGAAGGCCTATCGTGGCTACTTCATAGATAGCATTTGCAGGATCAACATGAATATATTTGTATCAGGTGGATCAATCCGAGAATGTCTCAAAACCGCAACATCCCCTGAGATGGTTTTGAAGTCCGCTACATAGCCCAGTGATGATAATTGCAAAAGATGCGCAGGGAAAATAAGAGTGGAAGATTTCGAAGACGGCCAACATGGTTAACATTGCCTAATTAGGAAAGTAAATGGAGGAAAGTGTTGCTTTCGGCGGATCAGCTTGACGCCAGCTACCTACGCCGAGGATTAGGTAGCTCGCTGCAGCTCACGTGCACGGAGGTCTGTGCTTCTTAGTGGCTGAAACGGACATCCCCTGCCTCGCGTTTCGTTCGGAGTCATCGACTTCGACGTCAACAACATCGCTCTCCCCATCTTGCAGCCATGATACTCTCCAACTCCCTATATCTGGCTGCTCTTGCTGCTGCTGGCAGCGTGTCGGCTATTCAGATACCGTTCTTCTCATCCTCCAAGCCGCAAGTGCCCACAGCAGTCAACACCACGCTTCTTGTCAACTCTACACGCCTACAGGAGAGTATCAAGGGCGATAATTTATTGAAACGAGCGAAAAAGCTGTATGAGATTGCGAAACTAGGCGAGGACGAGTATAATCATCCTACAAGGGTTATTGGGAGTGATGGTACCTAGGCTTTGCATCCTACACGTGATGTCGCATGTCGATGCTGATTAGTTATTATAGGCCACACAGCAACGCTCGCATATATCTACTCTACTATCGCAGAGCTAGGGGATTATTACTTCTTGTCGAATCAGTCATTTCCCGCCGTGTCGGGCAATGTGTTCGAGTCTCGTTTGGTTCTCGGCAACGAGGTGCCCAAGTCTGCAGTGCCTATGGGATTAACTCCTGCTACCAAGGATAAGGAGCCCATTCATGGCGATCTCGTACTTGTCGCGAACGATGGATGCGAGGAATCAGACTATCCATCTAATTTGACCAAGGCGATTGCATTCATCCGTCGTGGCACTTGTCCTTTCGGCACCAAGTCAGCATTCGCTGGAAAGGCCGGCGCAGTTGCAGCGATTGTTTACAATTTCGAGGAAGATCCGGTTCAGGGTACCCTTGGAGCTCCTTCACCTTATCACGTTGCGACCTTCGGATTGTCTGGAGCGGAAGCTAAGCCGATCATTGAACGACTTCAAAATGGAACTTCCGTGGACGCGATCGCCTATATCGACGCTGAGGTCAAGTCGATCCTGACCAACAACATCATTGCTCAGACCGCCCAGGGCGATCCCGACAACTGCGTTATGCTTGGCGCTCACAGCGATAGCGTTTCCGAGGGGCCTGGTATCAATGACGACGGCTCCGGAACCATGTCTCTTCTCGAAGTCGCCACTCAACTGACCAACTGGAGCGTCAACAATTGCGTGCGCTTTGCTTGGTGGGCAGGTGAAGAGGAAGGCCTGTTGGGCTCAGACTACTACGTCTCCGTCCTCAGCGAGGAAGAGAACCTGAAGATCCGCCTCTTCATGGATTATGATATGATGGCAAGTCCAAATTACGTTTACCAAATCTATAATGCGACGAACGCAGCCAATCCCGATGGATCTGAGGAATTGAAGAACCTGTATGTTGATTGGTACGAGGAGCAGGGATTGAATTATACATTCATCCCTTTCGACGGTCGTAGCGACTACGATGGCTTTATCCGTAACGGTATCCCCGGTGGAGGAATCGCGACAGGCGCTGAAGGAATCAAAACCGATGAAGAAGGAGAGATGTTCGGAGGGACTCCCGGGGATTGGTATGACCCATGTTATCATCAGCTTTGCGACGATCTCGGAAATCTCAACATGACTGCCTTTGTGGTCAACACCAAAGTAAGTGACTGACCGCGAATGATTCCGTTATTGAGGATTTGACTGACTGGTTTCAAGTTGATCGCTCATTCTGTTGCGACATATGCTGTCTCCCTCGACAATTTCCCTAAGCGATCCAGCGTCCTGACTACAAGCTCCTACGAGAGGAATGTCAAATACCATGGGCACAAGCTCATTAAGTAGATAAGTTTCGTTTACTTTCACAATATAGCCTTCCCTTAGATCTAGGTTTCATCTTCTTTATCCAACGTTGTTCGTTACCGAATGGCCCGTAAATCTAGATATATATATTCATAGTGTATTCTACCTAAACACATCACAGCAGCCTAGCTGTCTTCCTTCCGACCATTCATCCGAGATCTTACATACATCTCTACATATTTGTGTTGCATATTCAACGCATGCACGTCCACGGGAACTCTGCAGATCAAGCGGGGTACCCCACCATTCACGATTCCACATGTTCCAAGCTTCGCCAGCTACTAATCTAGACCTATCACCTACCTCAACGGCGTTACCACTTATTCGAGCTCCCAACAAAATATGAAGGAAAGCTGCGGAACGGCCTGACTCTCAAAACATGACGTCTCCCACCTCCTTTGCCAAATGCCCGAGAAGGAGTTCCTTTAGCCCCCATAACCGCCCACACTTCATCATACTTTATAAATGACAGCACTTCTCTGAGAGCTGTCGACGAGAATCATACACAGCTACTTATCATGGGCGCTCTGCAATTGAAGCAACCAGAGGGCCGAGAGCTTCTCGGCGGCGATCTCGTAGCTCAATCGTTGCAAGCCCTTGGCGTTGAAGTAGCTTTCGGGCTCCACGGAGGCCATCTCGACGCTTTCTTAATGGGATGCGCAGATATCGGCATTAGGTTAATCGATACCAGGCATGAGACGGTTGCAGTGCAAGCCGCAGAATCCTACTCCAAAGTCAGCGGGAAGACTGGTGTCTGCTTCGTGACCGCGAATAGTGGGTAAGTTCCTATTCCTACTGAGTCTACGAAGGAGAACTTCTCCAGTTGGATGGACAACTAATGATGAAATGTAGGTTCTGCAACGGCTTCCCAGGCCTAGCAACCGCCTTCGCAGACCGCAGTCCCATCCTCTGCGTAACCAGTTCTCCACCCCTCCGAGACGCCGAAACCAACGCGCTGCAAGGCTTCCACGATCAAGTCGTTCTAGCGAAACCAGTCAGCAAGTTAGCACATCGTATTACGAATGTGGGCGAGATCCCAAGGTTGGTTTCGCTGGCTTGGCGGACTGCCAGCTCCGGGATTCTGGGACCTGTCGTGCTTGATTTCCCCATTGATGTGCTGTTTACCCCAGTGGAGGACGAGAGTGTGGCGTGGGGTGCGATCACGGCGCCGCCCGTGTCATTTCCTGGGCCTGATGGTGCGGCCGTGGCAGATGCGGCGAGGATGATGAAGGAGGCGCTAAGGCCGTGTATCGTTGTTGGAACTGGGGCAAGGGGTGTAAGTTCGTCCGCTCGAGGAGCACCTTTAAGTGACTGATTAGGAGTCTAGGCCGTCAACGAAGTGATCGAACTAGCAGAAACAACCGGCATACCCATCTTCCATTCCCCCAAATTCAGCACACGGATCCCTTATGAACATCCATTCCGCGCAGGCGCTGCAACGAACCTCGCATTACTGAAAGCCACGAAGGGAGTCCAACCCGACCTGATTCTTCTCCTAGGCACCAGAACCGGTTTCTTACTCGGCGGAAGAGGCGGTGTCGTAATCCCCAACACTGACTGCAAACTCATCCAAGTGGATCTCGACGGCGGAGAAATTGGCCGTTCCCACCACGTCTCCCTCGGCATAGTTTCAGACGTTGGACTCACCGTCTCAGCCTTGAATACCGCAATCTCCTTATCCCCATTCCGCTGCTCCGAAGACTGGATTCGAACATCTCTGGCTTTGAAACACTATCGCGCGAGACACAATGAAGATGAACCAGTTATCGACCAAACGAATGGGAAACTACACCCTTACCACGCGCTCAAGAAACTCTTCCAGAGCCTACCCAGGGATAGCATTATCTGCATCGACGGCGGCGACGCCGGAGGTTGGGCGCTGCAACTCCTCGAAGAAGCCCACGCTTCCCTCTCGATAGTAACAACAGGCTACCTAGGTTTCCTCGGCAACGGCTGGGGCTACTCCCTCGGCGCCGCGATTGCTGACCCAGATCGTCTCGTCGTGAACATCCAGGGTGATGGCAGCGCGGGGTTTCACATCGCGGAATTAGATACGTTTAAGAAGTATGAGTTGAATATCTTGACGGTTGTGATGAATAATAGTTATTGGGGTATGTCGAATGGCGGGCAGGAGATTATGTATGGTGGGGTTAGGGAGGCAAGGCCGGCTGTTAGGCTTAGAGAGGGAACAAGATATGATATCGTTGCTAGAGGGTTCGGGTGTACGGCTGTCGTTGTTGATGCTGCTGAGCGGCAGAGGGATGAGAGAAGAGGCAGTTTCATGGAACGTGGGTTTGTTGATGATGGGAGGAGTACGAAGGCGTTGGATGCGATTGGAGCGGGCGTCGATGAGATCGTGCATGAACTGGGACCGGGACTGATCAATCTTGTCATTAGTCAGTATCCGGTTCAGGATACCACGAGAGCAATGGTTGGGAAGACGGAGGATGAAGGGGTTATTGTTGTGCCGTATTATGATAACTTGCCCAGACCTTATTATCGGACGCAGAAGCGGGAGACGGATGACAAGGGAGAGGGTGATGAGTTGGAAAGGATGGATTCAGTGGTCACTACATAGGTAGGCTGCTCGAAGTGCGCGGAGGGAAGGCTGTAATAGGTAGGACGTTGGGAACTTGAAGTTGAAAGTGTCGGCATATGACATAACCGACCACCATGTGTAACAAATGTTTCTCTGATCTCCCGGCACTTTTTTCAAGCGACCATGCAAGCGTGCCTGAGAGTGTTTCTGGATAATGAGTTAATTCCCCATTCGGTGCGGCCCGTCTATCGTGATTGGAACGTGGCGTAGGATCGACCCAGGGTTCCCCAGGCGTTTATTTACGCGGAACAAAAACCCAAGGGAGAAACGAGATTCAGTTCCACCAATCCAAGGAGATCGAGACAGGATCCATGCCTGGGAACATAATATAGGGATACAGGAAGACGGAGGGTTTTCCCGGATTGTGATCGTGTCGAAAGACGAAACTTCCCGGGACGAGGCATATAGCCATGCGCTTTCCCAGCTTCTAATTCCTTTAGGTTCCAATCTCTTCTCACTATCCTCTCGTAGCAACTGTGTGCCTTTCTTACATCCTCCTTCCCACGATGAAACCGCTCGAACTCATTCCTCTCCTCTGCCAACTCGTCACCGCCTCCTCCCTCCTTCCACGCGCCACAACTCTAATCCCATCAACCTGTTTCGACTCCACCACCGACTTCGAACAATACTTCATTTACGAGTATCCATGGGGCAGTGACCACAACGGCGGCGCGCGCATGGACAAAGCCCACGTCTCCATAACGAACTCGACCGTCGTTCTAACCGCTCAACCCGTCACGGGGCAAAAATCCGCTACTTCGGGAGGCAAAACAATACCCATCCACTACCTCTCCGGCACCGTGGCCGCAAAACAGCACTTCACGGTCCCGAGTGGCGGCGGACTCGTGTTTTCAGGCAGTTTCCAAGCGACGACGACGAAGGGGACGTGGCCTGCGTTTTGGCTGACGGCTGTGAATGGGTGGCCGCCCGAGGTGGATTTGGCGGAGTGGAAGGGGAGTGGGAAGATCAGTTTCAATACTTTTAATACGAGTAGCGTTGTTGCGGCGAAGGATGTGACGTATCCCAGTCCGGGGAGTTTTCATAATATCAGAAGTGTGTTGAGCGACGAGAATGGGAAGGATGTTAAGGTGGAGTTTTATATGGATGGGAGTCTTGTTACGACGCAGGTCGGGAAGGGGTTTACGGGCGTGGCTATGTATTTGTGAGTGTGTTGAAATGGATGCGGGAGATGGTTGAGCTGACGAGATACGCGATAGGATTATCGATTTACAGATGGAAGGGTCTTCGGGGAGCCCGGGCCCTACGACAAGTACGTATTCTTTGACTCCAACTGATCGAGGTACATATTGACGGTCTTTTAGATACAACGTATTCGGTTCGAAATCTTGAGGTGACGACGCTATAGATATTCCCAAATACACGTGTAGCATGAGCTTTGTGAAGAATTAAAGTCATTGCTCCCTATCTTCCACGTGCGATTATCCACGAGCGCGAAGGATCTCACCTCAATCGCAGATAATGAGAAATTTTAGGGTGCGCCGGGTGATACGAGTCGTGATGATGGCCCAAGGCAGAGTTTACCTAACAAAGCATATGCTGGAAAGCGCCGGGTCCACAGTCCGAGTATGCAAACGGCTTGACTAAGTTGAGGTTTGTATATTGATTTAGTCAGCTATTCCAGTCTAGGTACAGGTGGCTTAGATCTTGTAGGGGTGGCAGGACGGCGTACCCGCTATTCCATTATAAGCAAATGCTGCGCAACCACACCGACTCGATTTTCAACTGCTTTCACCCATCTAAGTCGTATCGCATATGCTGCTTGTTCCCATGGCGAGACATATGATACGTACTAGATACCTAAGTACTCACGGCCCCATCGCGGAGTTAAGGGACAAGCTTCCCCGCTCTTATGGGGCCAACCCATCCTGTCGGCGACTCGGTGTACCGTAGGATTCTATATAAAACACCAAGCCAGAAGAACTGCTGATTCTCTTCCTAGCACTCATTTACTCGTCTCCCATTTCCGGACTTTATCGTTTTCATATCAACAAAACTCTGCGGCATCTAGAATTCATTGACGATATGGACTCACAGAGTTGGTTGAAGTATGGCGAAATGGATCCAGAGCTGGCGCAGGTAATGCTTCTTCCACGACACCTTGCAGGACAAAGCTGACGCGCTACAAGCTTGATGCAGCACCTCCATTCTCCATCGGGGATGCCAAAGACGTACCTTCGCTCCGCCAAGCAATCACAGAGATGATGGGGCAAATGGTCGCCGCTGGACTTTTTGTATTCCCTGATATGACCGGAATTTCTACGGGGGATATTCAGATTCCCATGCGAGACGGCAAAAGCATCCGCGCCGTCAAGTATAAATCCGAAAGTGCTTCGGCTAACGGTCCACTCGCCCTGTTGTTTTTTGGAGGAGGATGGTGTATTGGGTTTCCTGAATCGATGGTGAAGCAAGCCGAGCACCTGACTAAGACTTACGGAGCCGTTGTGCTTGCGGTCGATTACCGGAAGGCACCTGAGAATATCTTTCCTGCGCCACCAAATGATGCGTGGGATTCTGTGAAATGGGTGATTCTCGTCCCAGCTCCATTGTAACGAGAGCGTCTAGGTCCACTGACCGACTTCAGGCTGCCGAAAATGCATCGAAACTGGGCGCAGATCCCTCAAAGGGCTTTCTTGTAGGAGGCGTGTCAGCAGGAGCGACGCTGGCCGTCATAGTGGCCCATCAAGCTCGCGATGAAAAGCTTTCTCCTCCCATCACCGGCGTCTGGGCCTGCATACCGTTCATGGTTCACCACACCGTCGTGCCAGAGCAATACAGAGAACATTATCGTAGCTACGAGCAGAATGCTAATGCGCCGATGCTCGACAAGAAAGCAATAGATTTCTTTCTTGGTATGTGCAGTGCTTCCCTAATAAATACTATGATGAGTTAATGTGTCCAGAAAATTACAAACCAGACCCAGCTTCACCACTGTGCAGCCCGCTATTATGGCCCTCGGGTCACAAGGACTTACCGCCGACATACTTTCAAATCTGCGGAATGGATCCCTTGAGGGACGAGGCATTGATTTACGAGTACCATCTGAGGGAAGAATGTGGCGTGAAGACAAGGCTTGATATATATCCCGGCTTACCACACGGCATGATGGATTTCGTTCCGCAGCTGACCCAGTCGAAGAAGGCGGTAGAAGATCAACATGCAGGGTTCAAATGGCTCCTTGAACAGAAATGACAGCAGCTGAGTAGATGCTACATTTGAGGACGAGGGAGGAGAACTCATGATAAATTACCACAATGGGTGTCACTATCCGTCGTACAGATCCCATTGCATAAGTTTCTTTCAAATAGTCTCAAAGATGGCAACTTACTTTGACGCCCTAGGCAGAGAGTGAATCAGCTTAACAGGCTGGTGGAAAGAAGGCGGTAGACGCACGCCTATCCTCCGAAAACGACGAACTTTGAAGCCCCCTGTATACTTGGTCGTGTTGTGAGGTTGGTGCACGTGAAACCGCGTATTGGGCGCGGATGCCAAACAATGACATCGTACATCATACACCCCTCTCTCGTTGCCAACCATCCCTCCATACCTAGCATCCCTTCATCGATTGCCTCCCACGACACTCCAATCCAATCTCAAGACTCAAAACTCAATTTCATCATCAAGCGCCCAATCCATCAATTGACTCATCATGCCTCCAACTTGTCACCGAAACTCTGGCCCTCAAGCCGCATCTTCAGCGCGACAGGAGCCAAACAACAAATCTCCTCCGAAGAACAACGCAAAAAGGGCCCGAGGACATGGAGAATCAGTGCCAGCAAGCTTCGAATTCATCCGAGAAGCGCACTTCTAAGGAGCCGGATCGATCGAGTCTTCCGGATAACTATCTCGACCTCGAGCTTGAGGAGATCAAGGGCGAAGTCCCCGTGTATGAGAATGTAGGTCTACACATCCAAAACATTACATCATATTCTCCACAACCAACATACTTACTTGTTTCTTTCAGGCCTCCGCCATCCGTCGCAGACTCAATAATTTCCTTGTTAAGAAGACCAAGATACCCCGGCACGACCAAGATCTTCAGCAAGACCTCGCTCTCGCAGGAATTACCGAAGATCGGTGACCAAACCATGCTGTTCAGACGGAGTACTCAACCCGCGAGAGCCGAGGGAGCGTTCGCTCCCTGGCTACGTTTCTGAAGAAGAGCGGCACAATGGGTGGGTGAGATAGCCAGGTATACATTTCGGAAACATGCTGTTGGAGAAGCTCAGGGTTTGGAATGGAGACAAAAAGACTCCGGCAAGGGTGAAAGCGGATAAAGAGTGAGTTCAACGAACTTGGTCTGGTGGATGCGTTTAGGCTCCTTACTGACAGTCTTCAGATAAGCCAATGGACGGGTGCGCGTCGATCCTAACAATGCATATGTCCTTTGCACGCCGGATAGAAGGCCCGGATACAATGAGATGGCGAACAGGGGCCGCTGAAAGGAATAGTTGACGGATGAGAGGAGTAAACATGTACTTGTATAATAGTGATTTAGTTCGGACTCATTTGGATGTACCATACTTGATTTAAGAGTAGCCGCCATTTGATTCCCACACAGCCTCATATCAAAACTAGAGCTGTCTCTTCCATCCACCCTCAGCCTCAAATATCTTCCCGACTTCTTTAGACACGCTCAAAAGATGTTGGTCTCGATACCTGCCCGACACGAGTGACAAGCCAATCGGCATACCATTCTCACCCTTGAATCCGGGGATGTTGACCACAGGATTATGAAGCGCCGTCCAAGGTCCACAAAATGCCGCACTCCCCGTATTCTGCAGTCCCACAGGCGCCTCATCGATGGCGCTTGGAGCAAGAATAGCAGCATACTCCTCCGCAATCGCATCCAGCTTCGGCCTCAAAGCAGCAATGCCATCGAAAGCCTTGAGCTGGTCCTTCCGCGTGTGGTTCTCTACATTTTCGACATGGCCGATGAGCGTCTCGTACAGCTTCTCTTTTGCATAGTAGTAATCCGGCAGGAAGGCTACTCGTCCATCGCCTGCTAGTACCTGCAGATGCCAGCGGTAGAGATCATTGAATTCCGAGGGTAAAGTGATCTCTTCGACTTCCGCTCCATGGTCGCGCAAAAGCTTCGTGCCTAGTTTCAGCGCCGCTGCTGTGCCTGGGCCCATCTCGGGCCATTCTGGCGTCTTCAATGTCAAGACAGCGAACTTGGCTCCTTTCACCGTGAATTCTTCCACCGGTTCATCATCCACCAACTGAAAGACATCAAGAAGGAGTTTCAAGTCCTCCACACTTCGCGTATATAGTCCCAACGTATCGAAGATTAGCGAATACAGCTTTTGCCCCTCGCGCGATATGGAGTTCCACGTCGGTTTCATCGCGTATATGCCATTGAAGGAACCGGGTCGAATGGTGCTTCCTACTGTTTGCGTTCCGAGGCTGATGGGCACTTGCAAGTCGCCGACCGACGCTCCGGAGCCGGAGGATGAGCCGCCTGGTGTTCGCGTTGGATCATGCGGATTGTGTGTTTTAGGACCGACGCTTGTGGCTGCGAATTCAGTGGTATGGGTTTTGCCTTGACTAGCATCAGCATATTGCGACTTCTCATACTACAGATGGTTGGGTGGTTGGCTGGGTTTGGTACATACCGAAGATGAGCGCTCCATTCTTCCTCAGCGTGATGACAGACCCAGCATCTAATTTCGGCGCATCACCCTCGTATATGGGGGAATTATGCTGTGTCGGCATGTCCTTTGTGAGTATCACATCTTTGACGCCGATTGCTACGCCGTGCAGAGGTCCTCTTTCCGCAGGTGGAATTTCATCTAGTTCCTTCGCTCGCTCGATGACGAGGTCGGGATTGAGGTATGCCCATGCTTCTACAGCTGAGTCTCGCGCTTTCACGCGGGAGAGGAGTGAGCGGGCGTAGTCCTCGACTGTGAGTGTTCCGGTCTTGAATTGGGCGAGGGCTTGAGACGCTGTGAGGCGGAAGGGTTCGATTTGGGTCATTTTGAGGACGGATTCTCGATTGTAGGATGTTGCAATGGACGCAGCGAGGGTGAGAGGATGAACGCTTGCCTCATGTCTTCCATTGTGGTGATCACTAGATGGGTTCTCGGGAATAACATGAGAAAGTTTGGTGTCGAGTCCTTCGCCGCCAGACCGCGTTATCATTCGTCTTATCGATAAGGGCGCAGCATCCGATTTCGGAATCGGCCGACCGATGGGAGATTTTTCCTCCTTCTTCGCGGTTGTTCGGCTCAGTCATCGTTCTAACTCATACGCGCCATCCATCGGGAGAAAGATGCCGATGCCTTTTGAGGCTGACAAGCTTGCAACGGGTGCACTTAATCCCTGGATCCCAACTTCACGTTTTGCTCTACGCGTTCAAAAGCAGAAAGCAGTACAAATGACTACTCACCCTCCGCTGAGGGCTGGATACACCTCCGGAACCAACCTGACAACATGAGACAGGATAATGGCCTTGCTTTTACAATCAAAAGAAGCCGTGATACCCAGGTGAAGTTCGCTTTGTTACGAGGAAATCTCCCTTTAGCCAGCGGCCGGCTCTTAATTACGAAGGGAGAGCAGAGGCCACCCCTGTCTAACCAATACATGGGAAGGTTTGGCGAGGGTGGTTGCGTAGGGATATATATGATGTTGCATATAAATTTGATAGCAGAAGTGTGAGTACTAATACGTCTCGTTGGAGATGTTCATTCCTCATGAGTTCGTTTAATTTCGTTTTGGCCTTGCCATTCATTCCTCGTGGCCGCTTTGAGCTCGTCAACTATTTTCGAGCGTTTCCATGAACTCTGAGCGAAATGACCATCGACAAGGTCATCGATCCATCTGCTCTTGAAAACGGCATGTTAGAAGTGAAAGAAAAGGCGATCTCATCACCCATAAATGATGAACAAGACGCCGAGACCTCGTCGAATAACGAAGACGACAGCGATGCCCGAAGTGTTCACAGCATCGGAAACCAAACCAACATCCTCTCAACAAAACTTCTCCTGATCACCTTTCCCGCCATCTCACTCGCACTTTTCGTCTCCATCATCGATCAAACCAGCGTCTCAACTTCCATTCCAGCCATATCCTCCGATCTCAACACCGGAACAGCAACGTCCTGGATTGGGAGCTCGTTTCTCGTAGCATCGACTTCGTTCCAGCTCATCAATGGCCGGTTGTCGGATATCTTCGGGCGGAAAAGTCTGCTCTTGATATGTTTGACCTTGCTAGGCGTAGGAGATCTAATCTGCGGCTTCGCTAAGAGCAAGGATATGCTCTTTGTTTTTCGAGCCGTTGCGGGGATTGGTGGAGGTGGAGTCATGAGCGTGGCTATGATCATCGTGAGCGATATCACCACTTTGGAAAATAGGGGGAAATTTCAAGGTGGCTTCCTCTTGTTAACTGCGATCACAACTTCAGCTGTACCTTCATCTGACAATTTTTCAAAGGTATTATCGGAGCCATAATAGCTCTTGCAAATGGCACCGGACCCTTTATCGGGGGAGCGTTGGTAGACAACGTAAGCTGGAGATGGGTCTTTTGGCTGGTGCCAATGCTAGCTCTTCCTGCTGCCGTGCTGATCCTCTTCTTTCTACCATTGAAGCACGAAAGAGGGAACTTCGCCGCCAAAGTCAAGAAGATCGATTACGGGGGCATATTCCTGAATTTGGCTGCAGTCATCTTGGTTCTCATCCCGCTATCCGGAGCCGGTGTCACATATGCATGGAACTCTACTTTCGTCATTGCAATGCTCACAATCGGTAGTATCTTAGCGATCTGCTTCGTTTTATACGAATGGAAACTTGCGCCCATGCCCATCATGCCCGTCCATCTAGTCAGAGCGCCTCATTGCTGGGCTCTCTATCTGCAGAATTTCCTCAGCGGCATATGCTTCTTCGCAAACTTCTTCTACTTGCCGATTTACTTTCAATCCGTCCTTGGTTTCTCTGCTCTGATCTCTGGCGCGCTTCTCCTTCCGGTCATCCTGGTTACCTCTGTCTCTTCTATTCTTAGCGGCCAGTTGATGACTAGGACGGGAAGATACATGCCCACTATCACGGCTGGATTTGCACTTTGGGCCTTTGGAACTGGATTGAAATGCTCGTTTGGAAGATATACGAAGATCTATGCTATAGTATTGACATTAGCGGTAGAGGGTCTTGGTATAGGATTGACACTTCAACCAAGTAAGCCAGCTTTTCAAAAGCGGTACTACATTTGCCTACTAACTATGCCTTATAGCACTCGTAGCCATCCTAGCAAACTCGAGAAGCGAAGACCGAGCCGTAGCTACTGGGCTTCGAAGCTTCATTCGGACTATCGGCGGTGGCTTCGGACTCGTTATTTCCGGAGCCATTCTCTCGAATACACTCGGCAGTCGTCTCTCCCATCTCCCGTTCATCTCCAGCGACTTGATGTCCACGCTTACTTCCTCGACATACGCGCTGAATAGTCTTCAATTCTCGGAGGAGCAGAAGAATCTTGTGCTTAATGCGTATATGGCGGGGTTAAGGTACATATTTATCATTTACGCGGTGAGTGCGGCATGTAACTTTGTGCTTTGCGTTGGAATTGGGGATACGAGTTTGAAGAAGAAGAAGAGACCGCCAACTGAGATGGCGAAAGAGGAAGCGAAGTGTACGACACAAGCTGCCCATGCTAAGGCTGTGAAGTCCTGACGCCCTTCTAAAAGCCGAGTAGTAGTAGAACTCATCGCATTCTTAGAGCATATGGTGAATAGCATAGCGATTTATATCATCATGGAGCACTTACTCCAGATTCTCACTTTTCAGCTCTCATACCCTCCCTCTTGTGCTCCGATCTCTTCTTGGAAAAGCGGAAACGAACCCATCAATTCGCGCAACCAACATCTCAACTCCAACATCTCCCTGAAGTAACATCGGAATCTCCATCCGAAAGAGCGCCAAGAGGGCACCATCGGGCTTGGCACATCTATTCCGACACGCTAAATTCGGACCGCCGACCGACTAACCCAGTCTCCACTCTCACGCGCCCTACAGGATTCACGATAGGCACAACGGCCGGCGATAAGGGGCGCTTCGCCGTGGTAGAGCTCACGACAGCTGCTGAGTGAGGTCTCAGGAACGTGGGACGGGAATAATGGAGGGGTGTGCTACTGCGGGGCAGCCTTCCAGCACCAGTGACGCGATTCAATAAGATATTTTCTTGATAATCCTCGAGTCTTCCCATTTCAGCGCATCTTCCTCTGTACTTAATCATCTTTTCTTTCTAACATCATTGCACTTAAATCTATTCTCTCTAGAATATTTCTGTTCCGCCCTGTTCTTGGATAGTTTGACTGGATAGCTAGCTTCCATCATGCCTCCCATCTGGGTCGGTCACCCAGACTACGATACTCCGCGAGACTTCAAAGGCTATGGCGAGGCTGGGCTGAATCCGAAATGGCCTAATGATGCTAAGATTGCTGTCTCGTTTGCTATCAATTATGAAGAGGTAAAGCATCCGAGGCTCGACTTCTCATTCCCGACCCCTGGACGTGTCTGGGGATGTAGCTTCCCCCCAATTGATGGGCATATATTAACATCTAACCTGTTTTCAGGGCGGCGAACGCAGCGTCATGTCCGGCGACGGCATGGCCGAGCTAAACCTACGCGAAAACCCCGGCGGCGCTCCCCGCATCAATGAACGCCATCTCAACGCAGAATCCGAGTACGAATACGGCTCCCGCGTCGGCTTTTGGCGACTCTTCCGCATGTTCAACGAATATAAGATGAAATTCACTTTATACGCTGTCGCGCAAGCCGTAGAGCAACAACCAGAAGTCGCCAAGAGATGTGTGGAGGAAGGACATGATGTCGCCAGCCATGCGTATAGATGGATTGAGTATCACAATATGCCGATCGAGAAGGAGAAGGAGTATATTCGGAAGGCGATAGTGAGCTTGAAGGGGTTGACGGGGTATGCGCCTAAGGGGTGGTACTATGGACGAAATTCTCCGCATTCGACGACGTTGGTACCGCAGGTTTATGAGGAGATGGGGGAGGAGTTGGTCTGGGCTAGTGATACGTACGCCGATGATGTGCCTTATTGGATTGATCTTCCTGCGGAGAGGGAGAAGAAGGATCCGAAGGGATTATTGATGGTGCCTTATTCGTATGACTGTAACGACTTCAAGTTCCATGTCATCGGGAGTGGGTTTGCGGATCCGGATGGCTTCTACTCGCACATCAAGAATGCGTTCGATGTACTGTACGAGGAGGGTGAGAAAGGAATGCCGAAGATGATGACGATTGGCCTACACTGTAGGATCATTGGCAGGCCGGGACGGTTCGGTGCCCTGAAGAAATTCGTGGAATACATAAGTCAGAAAGAAGGTGTTTGGGTGGCGACGAGAACGGAGATCGCGGAGGCCTTCAAGAAGAACTACCCGTATAAGAAGGGACAACTGGCGTGAGTAACCAAGAGGAGGGTTTATTAATTGTGAATAGATATTGGGCAGGCATCTCAAGTAACTCTTGATATATGAGCCAACCGGAATTGGAGCACAATGCCTCAAGTCGCTAAGACTCGCCTGGAACGAAGCCTGGAGGCTTAGATTACTCGATAACAGTGAAGTTTCTCCTCATGCTGACGTAGATGATGATTGAACTTGGAGCTATGGGACAAAGCTCTTTTTCAGCCTTTCGCAGAACTCAGTCGACCTATGTAACAAACTCGGACCATTCCACCACCGCATGTGGACTTTTACAGCCATCCGTCAACGGTCGGCTTGCCTTTCCATCGTCGTTCCAAGAAAGCGACACGTGATCGCTGTCTCAAGGGTTCTAGAAGAGAAATAATACCATGTTTGCAACGACGAGCCCAGTCTGGACGTTTTTGTCAAGCTTCACCAACAACACAGCCGCCAGCCACCAGTCCTGGAGTTGATTCCGACATGATGTCATCGTTCCTTGGTACAAATATATGACTTCGCCGTCGAATTCCTCCGACCTAAGATACATTTATGATGGTGAGAGAATTCTGATGGTTGCTCGCCTTGGGAAAGCGTGACAGAGACGTGGCTGTGCCCATGTAGTTTACAGAGGATGCATGCATGCTCTCGTCTCATTTGGCTCTGGATCCTTTTTCCTGATCATCATTCATCACAACCACGGAAATCCAATGCGTAGCTTTTTGCGACACCGCCTCGTTACCCCGAAGTCCACCACTCCAAGAAGTGCTTCAGCATCTCTTCCAAGCGTATTTGTTGAGTACGAGTACATTCATACACTTCTCTTCTACGGTCTAGACCTGGATCAGTTAATCTCAACCCCAGATTGCTCACGCCAGCACAATTTGCCCTCATGCCAGGTAAATTTGCCACTACGGCACGATCGGGAGGAAGCTTCAATAAATCCAATCGAGACTGATTCCATATGCAGAGGCCGATACATCGAAACGGCTTAGAATCTCTGAACCGCATCCATCTCGTCATGTGCTCGAGATAGTTCCAACCGAAACCCGCTGTATTCGCATCATGCCCATCTTGCCATATCTTGGTCGGCACAGTCGTTTGCCAAGCTCCTCGGGCAGTACTCCTCTTCAGCGTCTCTTCGAAATAGACCACAGTATTTTTATAATGAAGCGGCTTCGCCACCTCATCGCGCCCTTCTGACCACGAGTGCAAGAACGGGTTCATAAAGGAAAGACCATATTTCCGACCTGGCAATACGCCCCACCATCTCATCGACAGCGAAAGTTGGTGAAGCCGAGTCAGGAAATAGACGATATTTTGGAGTTCCTCAATCTCCCATGTACAGAGCCGGTTGAAGAATACCGTGGGCCCGTCTTCGAATAACTGAATTCTTGCGATGTCTGGTAACGCACGCATCATCTTCATTCGATTGGAGGAGGATCTTCGCCAGTATCGCTCGTGGAAGAGCTCAAAGTAGAGTGCGAGACGACAATAGGCACGATTGATTCGGTGTTCTTCGGTGGGACTAACGAGGTATTTAGGATCGTCGAACCGATCCCATCTCATATCCTGAGAATTGTCGACGGTCCATTTGATAAACGATTTTGCGAAGTAGGTCATGTCGGTGATGAGTGCGTATAGATGTTCGAAGGTCTCCAGTGGGGGATACGTCACATCAAAATTAGGGCTATCGCGGTCAAGGTTCTCTCGGAAGAAGTCTTCGAAGTTGTCTTCGTCGGGGCAGATGAGTCGCGTTCGGACGCCAATGATTGTGCGTACAAGAAGTCGGATCTGAATGGGAAAGCGCGAAAGCACCAGTTGCATCAGTGTTCGCATATTCATCGCGCAGATTTGTTGCGCTTTGTCCGAAGCTTTCAAGAGAGCTACTAGCGTGGCGGTGTCGCAGTTCTTCATAGTTTCTAATTGAAGATCGAGCGGTAAGTTGAAAAAGGGGAAAGAAGCGGTCTTGTGTTGTGCCATCTTGAACGTGTGGGATGGGAAGTAGAAATACTGGAGATGATGTCTTTTGTGAAGAAGAGCAGAAAGGGCGATGGAACCTCAAGTCGAGTTTCTTTTCTTATATTTATATAAGAACGGATGAAGAAAGTCTAACCATGGAACAGATTAAACGTTTTTTCAAGCTTGAGATTCATGGATCGCCTTTCAATAATGTCATAATCAACGAGAACTCAACGCAAAATCAAAGCAACACCGTTACATCATTTAATGAAATCAACCATGAATAAGAGCTTTAGACATAATCACCGCTTACGCGTGGTTGAGCTTAATCAAACTCTTTTTCAATAATGTCATAATGATATGCCTGCACAGTCCATCGAACGTCAACCAATAAGCCACTCACGACCTTTCACACTTTCTCAAAGTATTCTATCATCTTGCGTCAGTATTTTCTACGTCTCCTCTGATCAGCAAACCTAGTGATTTCACTCCTAGAAGACTAAGGCAGGCTGTCACGCAGAGCATCTGAGGGGCGCAGGCGGCGTGAGCCCTCGATGAGTCCCCTGAAGAATCTCACGATGACTCAACGTAGCTGGACCTCGAACGTTTTCTTGTTTACCCTGGTGCCGACTTGTACATCATTATCATGGATTATTCAGTTTCAAGATTGCCGCCTGCTTTAATAGCTGGTTTGCTCGTTCAATCTCATTATTCCGGAGCTCGAGGGCGCAATAGGCATCCAGTGGCTCGCGAAATCTAACAACGGAGGGACGATTTTAGGTCTTTCGGATCTTCAGAATATCGCGTTTTCTACCGCGAGAAATAAGAAATTGTGCGGCTGGACAAATCACTTTCAAAATGTGGCAAACTCAGGGCAGCATGAGAATGAAAATCCGAACCATCCTGTTTTTCGATGGTTATCATTTAGGTCCACGGAGCCAAGATCACCTGGCGTTTTCCTTATCGCATCTACTTTCCGGTATCTCACTATGCCCAGTTCTTTATTTCAGAATGTCAGTTTTCTTGTTTCGTAGCAGCTGAAAGTTTCCGCCTGTGTATCTTTGGGACAGAACACCAATTATCATCCTGAGCTCACCACGGATCTGCTCAAGATGGCAAAATGACCAGCTATAGCGCTCACGAAAGCTATCACTCCAGTGAGTGCCTAGTCATGGATCGAGGTCTTTGTATAGTCGTCATGTTGATCAATTTCCTTTGGACTTTGGCATCTTCAATAGGAGTCACTGAGAGCAAGGCAACCCAAAGTATGGAAGTCAGAATCCATACACGACGACGTACGATCAACATCGGATTCCAGGTTCAATTACTTCAAGGACGGAAATTTGCGATTTCACCTCCAACGCCAGAAAGAGTTATGATGCTTAGCTATGACTTGGATGCGGTAATCACATCAACACCATGGTCAGTCATTGTTGACATGGTGAGAGGAACCGATGAAATGCTACAGGAATTTCATAATGCATAACTAGAGCTAGGTTGCGACAATCTAATCCTCGAGGAGTTCAACGTAGCTATTCATCCTGGCAAGAGGATCCAAGGAATCGAGTGCGATGCTAGCAGCAACAAGGCTCACCCTATCCTCGGAGTAGCCGTCTACTCACTCACGTATGCCACAAGACACCAAACATCAAGTACTTGATACATATGAAGAAGATATCCGCAGCTATGGATCTAGTCTCAAGACTATTGATTCACCCGTGCAGTAAGAATCAAAACCATCCGAACGTACATACTGGCATGATATGCATGATGGGAGGATGCGGGAGGGGTTGGAAATAATGGCATCAAATGGCGGGGATCTCAAGGTCAAGGGTAACCTTTGAGAAGGACGCTATGGTCTCGTTGCAATAAGGAGGTTATATGCAGCCATGATGAGGATAGAAATGATATGAATTTGCTGGTCTCGCTATCGCCTCCGTCAAGTCAGCATCTTGTCACTTTCCCCGCCTTGGAAGTAGCAGAGAGGGCAAGTGAGCACCCCAAACTAGAAAGAGCAAGACAGCCTTTCACTCCTTAACAAGACCGGTCGGGGAGCCCGCCAGTCCGCATCAATCGTTCCTCCGAACTCGGATTCCTCAGCTGTAGATAAATTGCTGCCGTCCGTCCCTTCTCCACCATCCTATTACCAAACTCACCTTACGTCCCTTGACAACCAACTCCACCTCACTGCAACCATGCAACCAGCCAAGCTCTTGTCAATCGTCTTCGGTGCCTTCGCCGCTACCTCAATGGCACACAATGCCACTGAGGCCATGATGCAGGACCCGGACCACATACGAAACTCATCCACACGTGCGGTTCTACTGGCTGACTAATCCCAGGTCTACTTCTGCGCGGGTACCGCGTACGGACCGCCATGCGAGATCATCTACCAGGAAGGCGATGGTACCTGTTACGGGGTGCGCTCTGGCACGTTCGTCAACCCTGGTCCCTGACGAAGTCTGCCAAATAACACATCACGAACACTCGATTCAGGACCACCGCATCGGCTAAGTCCGTAATCCCTCCCTGCTGTGGCTGGACTTGCCGTCTTTTCAGGTATGTTACCGTGGCCAGTGAGGTAGCCCTCGTTGAATTGCGTAACTAATGCGACTTCCAAATAGCTCCAGCAACTGCATCGTCAGCGATCCTAGTCAATCCTACACCTTCACTTACGCTCAGCCCGATATTGGCGGATGGAGCGGCAACTTCCACTCTTGGGAATGTTCGAATGGCTAGAGGCCTTGAAGGTTCGGCTCAATTTGTCTTCATAGGGATTGAGCCCAGACGGACGGTGCAGTCTATACATGATGCTATGCGGGAACTTCTGGCTATGGATACCTGTCCATAGGAACTTTATGGCTCTCAATAGCTATCAATGAAATGAGTCAATCATTGCAACATTCATCATTTGTTCTGCGTCGTCAAAGCTCTCATTGATGAGTAGATCACCTGGCCCCACTCACCCAATTGGAGTCATGATACATCCTCTCGTAGTCTTATCACAGCTGATCCATCAAATTCAACCATCAACCATCAACCATCAACCTCCAAATTCTAAAATCCAACTTCCAACAATCAGTATTCATATTAGGGCTTTGCTATATCCACTTTCACAACAACCAGTAACGAGATATCGATACCTCACCGAATAGTGAACACATCAAGACCACTCCTTTCTCGAAAATTCAACATGCATCCAACGAAACTCTTCATGGCCATTCTCGGAGCCTTCGCCGGCACTTCTTATGCAGAAGATACAGTTACTGTAGGTACTGTCGAAAACACCTGACCTCCTCCTCACTTTCTCTAATAGCTAGACAGCTTAACCTCTATTCTGAACCCAACTACGCCGGCACAGTTATCACCTACGATCTAACAGAGATCAAAGAGACTTGCCAAAATCGCGAACTCTCGTATGTATACAGCATCTCATTCCGAAAAAAAGAGCTTCAGCACTAACTTGTTTGAAACAGGGCCATCAAATCCTTCTCCATTTCAGGACCAAATAGTGGTGATTACACCTGCATAATTGACCCGTCAGCTTTCCCCCCTAGACTTGGTTTGTTTTGAACCCCGGAGCTGATTTGAAACTAGGGTTCAAAATTGTGCCATCAGCGGCAAACACTCGGAAATGGACATTTTGAGACTCAATGGACAAGACCCGGATTTTAAGGAATGGAGTGGCACGTATAAGAGCTTTTGGTGCACCTTTTAAAGCTAGACTGTAGATGTTCGATTCCTTTATTTAGGATGTGGCGCTCGACAGACTTTCAGTTTGATGCATCACTCAGGCATCGCAGCACGAGCAAGAATGGGACTCACGGTGATGGAGAGCAGTCCTTCCTGCGACATTGAGAATGTGAGGTTTAGGAGGGAATGCACTCAGTGATGTTGGCATGATTGAGTTCATGGAATCTTGTTTACTTATCTATACTAGTGTTTACTTCCATTCGTGTATTTCTTCATTTAAGATATATTAATCTTCTTCTTTGTATATTATTCCTTCTTAGACCATATATACTGTGTGGACTTGCTGCGTTTCTGTTCTTGTAGAAACGAATTTGATGATTCCTAATTCCTAATCGTCATCTTAGTAGCCGCCGATGACTCCATCCATGAAAAACTCGAGGATACCATACTGCAAAAGACGTGCTATTACAACTCACAACAATTTCATGAATGGAAACCTCTTCTACTCCACGGCTATGACTTTTCGCCAGAGCACTTTGACTCAACCTTAGGTAACCATTTTCACATGTGGCCTGTATCATCTCCTTACGATCCGTCGCGCCCACCATTCGACTTACCCATATTGAGGCATAGGGCAATATGACTGCGTTCAACTCAACTATGCTTGACAATCTTGATATCCGTGACATTGGACGAGAGATTCACGTCCCAACCTCCTCTTTGCGCTGTGGCATTCATCACCGAATACGACAAGGAACTAGAAGCCGGCTCCGACAACCATATCACGATTTCATTAGCCGGAACTACGGCATCGCGTACCACCTTAACGATTCGTAGAGTCACTCCGCTTGACCCTTTTACAAAGCTTAATTCTTGAATAGCTCCTGCACTGAGTTCAATTTTGAGTCCAAGCTCGGCGATGAACGCCTTCCTCCGGACCGCGTCTCGTGGCGCCACAGTGATCCTACTTCCGTTGATCTCAAGATTTCCACCAAAAGCAACATAACCGAACTGTGTATGATTTACAACATAGGTTCCGTGCCCGAGTACCAGTCCAAGGAAGTTTGGTCCGTAGTCTCCAGAGTAAGGGTCCCAGCGGAGTGTATCCGGGAAAGAATGAAAGGCCGCAGAAGCAAAGCCGTCTTGATCAATATTGCTCAAGGGGCCGTACGTGCCTCCGAAGCCCACTCTCAGGGCGTAGAAATCATCGGTGTGCTGCTCAAAGTATGACAGTAGTGGAAGTGCGCTGAGGCCAGATTCGTAGTGGTGGATCTGCCGCTCGTATCGTTGGATCTTTCCGCCATATAGGAAATCCCAATATCTTCTCGCGTTGCCGTTCCAGCCCCAATGGGCTACTGTCGGCATGTATCCTAGGATAGTGCCGATCGTCTTTTCAACTGTAGCATTGAATCCAAAATACTTCGACCAGTAGTATATGCCTTCCTGCCCAGTTGAGTCCCAAGCCATCTCACTGCCATAGGGCACTGCTTCCGTATTCCAACTCCGAGCTCTGGCTAGCATTGTCGCTTTTAGCGCATTGTGTTTAACCATCATGTTTTCCCGCCCAAGGTCAGCTAATAATTCGCCGAGGATTGTTTCGCCCATCAAACCATCGTTCCCATATCCGCATTTTACTGAATTATTCCCCAAGCAGTACTGAATAGTCTCATATGCTTGGTTCAAGTACCAAGTCCAAGGAGATTGTGTATGAACTTGTGTGTAGTATCTCGCCACACGATACATAGCCCAATATGCAGCAGTCACGTGGATGTAATTGTACGCCCGCAAAGTAGTATAAGCATGTGTCTTGTTCCAGCTGGCCCATGTTGTCCAGTTGATTGACGGGTTATAGGCATAAGAGATAGCATTTGGCTGATAGAAGAAAACGCTTTGCCGAACTCCATAAGTTTCGTTCGCTTGAATGGTAGGCCAAAGTGTTTGATGAATGAAATCGTCCAAGACGTCTACCTCTCTCTTGACTGGTTGTGCTGACTGTTTCATTGCCGCAGCGAGATATGAACCGGCGCCAGCTTCGTCACTTAGACCCGCAATCCATACACGAGGGTCCTGTTCAACGAACGCGTTGACTTCCCGATCGTAGCTTAAGATCGAAGGAGCCCTGCCGAAAGGGTCAGACAAATTGGTATAATGTTGGCTTGTAGTGAGCCAATGCCCAAGGTCTGAGATTGTCTCTGGAGCTGGCTTGGTGATATAGTAATGAACTGCTTGAGTCTTGCCGTCCGCATAACCAATAGTCACCCTAGTACGTCCCCACTTTGATCCTGTGGGAGTCAATGTGTAACCCATTCTGGATATGTTACGGACACTGAAAGCGCCTGCGGTGTCGAAATATTTCACAGGAGAAGAGTAGTTCAGATATAGTGACGCCGTAGTATCCATTGGAACGATGTAGCCCGGAAGGCCAATAGCAAGCGGAGTATCCGTGGAGGCAACGGTATCTTCGATTGTTCGTATTGATGAACTCATGCTAAATCTGAGGCCTACAGAAATTGTCTCCCCTGGATTCAAAATCTTTGAGGAAGGGCTATTCCATGGCGTGGCATTAACCCATTCATTCTCCGCCCATGCGCGAGTAAAGACTTGCCATTCGTAGCTCCCTTCAAACGTCTGTAACTGGTACCCGAGACTCCCATGGGGCTCAGCAAGGAATCTCCAGGCTTCGAAAGAGCTAGATCCGAGTGGGCTGATAACCAAAGCACTACCCGTGCCGCTGATTGGCGCTACTCTCACATATCCAGCATCAAGGCCGATGTAAGGATCAGCAAAGGAACATTTATTTTGTACGTCTTCAGCTGATCGGTTGACGAAGATGTTGTTGATATAAATGGGAAATCCAAGACTCCCAATCTCTAAGGGGCTTCCAAAAGTATTGGTGACATTGAAGCGAACACCAAGGTCTCGGTCCACTTTCAGCCATTCTCTCGTCACCTTGAGTGGTATTTGCTGAGGGAGAGTTCCGGCTAGGTTCGACGCAGCGAGTACTCCCGGTGACAGGTTGGAGAATGACGCGATAGGCCCACGATTCGATGCTGAGTCAATTGAAGTCCAGTTGATACCTCGTTCGACTCTATACCGGAGAGTGATATCGCCGATGTGGTGTGCTCCATTGTAGGCTCGTAGCGGTAAATAGTCAAATGCAAGAAAATCGAACGAAGACTTGGATATCAGCCGGAGCGAAGCTAGCGTTTGCGATTCGTTCACCAATGTGGCTTCGAGGTTAGCAGTTAAAAGTTCCAGATACCCATGGTCCAAGCCAAGGTTGTCTTGAGCGCGACTGGAGTAAAGGAAGATGAACAACAGTACCAGACTTCCCAGATTCCTCCTCATGAAGCCAGCCCGATTTTGCAAGAAGGATAGCATGGTCGATGTGTTGTCATCGACCACGGGCGGATTTGCAGGATGTCCATCTCTTTATATTGAAGGATGTAACGGCGACTGTCGGTCTTTGTCCTAGGCCTAGTATGAAGCATGAGGGGCATTTATTGCTGATCATTCGCTGTCGCGGGAGATGTGTGGTGGAGACAAGGTTCTCCTCGGCGGAGAGTGCCCAATTTTTCCGGAGGGGCTTGCCATGGTCATTCTATTCAACGACGCTTTGACGCGATTGATTGAACCTGGCCCAAGGATATCAACGCTTCCATCTCACGATGCCGGCCTAGATTTATGTCTTCTCTAGGTGTGATGAACACCGCAAACTTGTCCAGCTTCTCTCTCCTGATGGATTGGTGGGTTTCTGAAAAGCTGAGAGACTTTGAGGATGGAAACTACATCCGCGTTTGACCTCTTCTTACTTCCATCTCCAACATACTTTTTTCATTCTGACTTCGCGCTTTTGAGTCATGAGTATCGATCTAGGTCAGAGGCATTTTTATAAGTTTTCAACTTCCTCCTAATTTTCCTCTCGTGAGCCTCTTCAGCCTCCCGTAATTAAACAATAACCTCTTCAACCCAGTAGCTTGTAGCATCATGTCTGCCCTTCCAAGCCCAATTCATCTCCCCTCATCCATCTCCGCTCTAGAATCCCTCCTCTCCACCATAGCCAATTCCTTTATCGCCTCCGATGACCCTATGGAACGCTACCTCACAGCCGCCGAACTACACCTCTCAAATTCGGATACTCTCACCCTGCCGCAAGTCATCGAGAACATACGGCCACCCGTCTCAAAAAGCATCGCGCAAAACGCTGTAGACTTAATAATACCAAAAGCCAATGAATTTGATGAAGTACCTGTCGGAGAACCAGACTCTTTCGCCGCAGCAGCAATCTGGTTCACGCCAACACATCCCCGCGGCCCCCGAGCAATAACTTCCGAATCAACGCGACCATTTATGGAATATGATCAGCAATCCCGCGCTATTAAGTTCCGAGTACTCGGAGTTCGTAAATACTACTACGTCCACATCATCGTACGCGCAGCGGGTGACTCTACACCCGGTGCAGTGTCCAGTCTGATCACATGGGGTATTGAGAGGGCGAAGGAGGAGGGTTTTCCTGTGTAGTTGGAGGCGACGAATGAGCATGCGAGAAGGGTGTATGAGCATTTTGGGTTTAGAGTTTGCGGGGAGATTGTTGTGGGAGTGGGGGAGGTTGATGAAAGGGGTTTGTGGGTCCATCAGGATGCGGATCATGATGGGAAGGCGATGGGGTGAAATGCTGGTGTATGGTTTTGGAACCAGTGGTGAGGTCGTTGGGAGAAAATAGAGATGAGTGAGAAGAAAGAAACGCGTTCCGTTGGGTCATGGTCTCGCCAGCCAGCGGAGAAGGTCTTTTCCAAAAGATTTAGATGGAAATAAAATAGATTTGGAAAACTAATGAGATTGGTATCATTGGAACCGTACGCTAATACTCACTATGCAAAATCACTCAGAATGGTTGGTGACCCAGTACTCCGCGCTCATTATCATCAACTCATTCTCTATTTCAACCCATGCCAAGCTCCATCTCCAGAGAGGCACGTTCCTCACCCTATTAGGTCCGGCACAGCGGGACCAACACCTCTGAGCAGTACTATAGTGTTCCCGTTTTGACACGGTGCTCCTATCTTTTCGTTGAACTCCAGAAGCCTTCCACCCTCAACATGGAAGACCCGCAGTTTATCAACCTCTCCGCTACCGCGATTATTCACATTCTCAACCTGCAATGCCTTCGCTGCTACATCCAATACTCGACCCACGATCCATTCCTTATTGTAAAAGAACTTGCCCGTGGGGTATTTCGATTTCGTCGTGTCCGCGGAGGCTTCGACGTGCAGATAGACACGCTTCTCTTGGGGTATCGAAGGTTCACCTTTAGCTGTCCGCTTGAGATTATTCACTTCGGCAAGTGATGCTTTGCCAGAACTAGACGAGGCGTTTGTTGGTTTCTTCCGTAAGCTTAGTCCGAAACCTGAAGTCTTTGGAAGATCATTATTAGCGGATGCAGCCTTCTTGTTGTCTGCCCATGCCTTGAGTTTAGACAAAGCTGCCATCCCTCGCTCTCGCTGTGCCTGAATATTACTCGGACGGGCGCCGATCGGTTTGAGGTTCTTGCAGTCATGATCCTCCTGCATGCGATGTTTCAGACAGTAATGCCGATTGCAAGTCGTGCAGTGGACGCCTGGTGTCCGGGGGGTATTGATGAGGGTTTTGCAGGATGGTTCATAGCACTGTTCCTCGTGCGTTAACAGTGAGGGCTTTGGTGCCAGTTTGTCTCTAGAGGCAGCCTCGCGACGAGCGCGAGCCCAGGCACCGGCGTTTGGACAGGAATGTGAAGTTTCCAAGCGATGATCGAGACAGAATGTACTGAAGCTGGGTTAGCATTATGTCCGTTCAGACCGAAGATCATGACGCGCTCACCCTTTACAACTCTCACAGCGAAAGGGAAGAAAGTCAAGCTGGTGGCAGAAGGCCATCTGACAGTGGGCCCCGATTGCTTCAACATCGCCGGTAGCCATTTCTGTGTAGCTTTGCGGACCAACGACTGGAGCAGATGATGGAGACGCCATGGTTGAAGTGGATTATGGGCTTATATTCGTGAAGCCAAGGCGAAGTTGGGATGATTAATGGACGTGTACTTGCTCGAAGGAACGAGAAGGCGGCGATGAACTTCGTAAGGCTGAGCTGAAGGCGGCGAGTTCACGGCACCGACGCTTGCGCAATCCTTAGCGCGCCATCACACGCAAATACAACAGTAATTCTATCATCTCACATCTCGTCTCTCACGAGGTTAGAGGCCACCACAGCTTTACAATGATGCTAGCTTTTGATGCTAACTCGCTCGACGGTGGTATCTTATGGCACTATGGGAGCGCTCTAGAGACTGGGGCATCCTTGAGCGCGTACTGCCCAGGATTTACGCGCCGCCGCAGCTGCACAGCATAGCACACCTTTCAGCCTGATCGAAGATCAGAAGGCCGGTGCTGGTTTGTTCAGATAAATAGCAATAGGTTTCTTCTCTCCCTGGTAACTATCATGTCCTCACATCCTCTACACGTTACCGCCGTTTGTGCGAATGTCTATTGTACAAGATCATCACCAGTCTCAGGCCGTGCGCTATCAGTATCAGCCCTTACCCCGTCACGATTGCATCAGGCTACTTCTGTTGCTCCCCGGAAAGTATGAGGATACCAAGATCCTCTGTCGACTTTTGTCAGTGCCGCTCGAGGAGGCTCCATCATACGATGCGATTTCTTATGTTTGGGGCGATGAAACTAACACCGTGGACATCGACTGCGGCAGAGGCCTCCTGAAAATCACGAAAAATCTGGGGGATGCTCTACGAAGGCTACGTTGGCCTACGGAATCCAGGTATCTGTGGGCTGATGCGGCCTGCATCAACCAAAAAGATCTTGCAGAGCGCAAGACACAAGTCAGTATGATGGGGTTGATCTATTGGCATGCCAGCCGAGTTATTGTATGGCTGGGTTTGGATGAAGTCGAGCCCGATGACATCCTTACTCGCCGTGGCCTCAATATCGAACATGACGCTGCTGATGCTTTTGCATTGATAACCGAAACGACGAGGACAGTTTACAAACAGGAACAGACTTATGGCCACTACGATATGGTACCCCTTGTTTCACTGGATGATCTGCCCAACTATGACTCCGCTAGATGGGAGAATTTGGCCAAATTCATGGGCCGGAAGTGGTTCCATCGCGCTTGGGTGATCCAGGAAATTGGACTCGCAGCTCAAGCATGGTTTGTATGTGGCAACACAGAACTACACCTTACAGAATACCTACCGTTCATCAGGTGGCTCGCCACAAGAGGGAATCTCATCTGCAACTATTTCGGTTTAGATGTCCGGCAACAATACCTTGCGGGTGATTACTGGCTTTCAACCAGGGTAGGAGTGACGGAAACGCCATCTGATCAACTCTCCTTCCTTGAGGTTCTCGCAACGGCAAGAGGTGTGAAATGTTCAAATCCCAGGGATCACGTATATGCTTTCTTGGGCCATCCATCTGCTTTTCAAACATTTACCGGCGACACGCTTCCCTATTTAGACTACCGTTCCAACTATTCGGAAAATCGCAAAACTGTAATCCAGCCAGACTACGAAAAATCGCTTAAAGAAGTCTACACAGAATGTGCACGCAATGCATTAGGTCTAACTAAGAATTTTGATGTGTTATCGTATGTCTGTCATACAGATGACGCCGAACTAAAACATCATCCATCATGGGTACCTCGTTGGGACTTTGATCATTCAGTTTCTCCTTTCGGAATATCAGGCATGTTTTTCTACTCTGTATCTGGATCTTCACTCCCGGCGTTCAAGATATCAGATGATAAGATGCATGTGGATGGTCTCCTCTACGATGCCGTTGATTGGCTTTCACCTGTCATATGCGGTACTGGAGATGGGCTATTCACTAGTGGCTCTTCGCCCGAGGAGAACTTGACACGGAACCCTTTGGAAGATATTTGGCATATGTACACGCAGTATACAGTGAAGAGGTCTCCTCATTTACGACCGGATCAGCCCTCATTCTCATATGCGCTTACTGCCGGATTGACCAATATTCACCCTGCAGAGAACGATCCTGATCAACACGAGGCGAACATGTATGCCTATCGTCTTCGAAAAGCGATAGCTTCGAAACTCAACCTAGTACCACGTGTATTAGAACAGCTGAGAGAAAAAGGAAAAGGCGGCGATGAGAGTATATTTTTGGCCGACCTTCAGCTCCGCGCCGAAGGCCGGGTCATATTCTGTACTCGGCATGGACATATTGGCCTAGGACCAAGTATGATGCAACGAGGAGATGAATGCTGGATAGTATCCGGAGCCAAGGTTCCCTTCATATTGAGGCAACTTGAAAACGTCCAAGGTTACAAGAATATTGGCGAAGCATACATACATGGAATCATGAGGGGTGAGCACATGGAAGCCGTCGGCAAGGAAGACTTTCATGAGATCGTGATATGCTGATGGTTCTCCTCAATAGCTTGTTCTGGCATGAAATAGGTACGCTTATTTCTTAGTCAATAGAGAGTACTCGCAACGTTCCTTTTTGCACCATCTCGTTGCGAATCATGAGCGAAATATTCATAAGCATCCGTAAACATCCCACATTTCGACGTTCCTAGGTCGACTTCATAAACAAGCAAACCTCTCTCGGCATTTTAGCTGCTGAAGCCTAGCTAAACGGCTATCTTTTCATTCTAGCACTGGTCCGATATGTCGGGGTTGGTAATTGCAAGTCGCCTGCCTCCAGGCAGCGGAGATCTTTATTCATCAGCTTGCTCGACAACCCCATTCATTTCGAGTCGACCCGTCCCGAGAGCATACAGTCTCGATTACGGAAAGGCTGAATGTTTCACAGCTAAGGGTCTTTCGACAGCATTGTGGCATATGGATAGATTGGTCGTTGGAAAGTCCGCATTTGTGGCATCTTCACCAAGCCCTACTCGACGATAAAGGAAGATTGAAGGAGCCTAGGGGATATATCAGTAGACTTGGGACTCGATACCTCGATCCCGTTAGAACACACTCGAATGCGTATTTAAGCTCCAAGGTAAATCTAAATTATCCGCATAGCAAATGGCCATGAGTTCTTGATGGAGAGGCGAAGCGTTGCAAGCACAGCAGATTACGCAATCGAAGGTGTCCGCATCATGAGCTTGACTGCTCAACTAGTTGTTGTTGTTTCCTGAATACGCTTGAGCTCGGCGGAGGGACACAAATGGCTTTCCCGTCCCTACCATGTTCTTGGGTGGTATCGTTGGAATTATGCTGACTGCAGGGGGCATGGGAATTAATACAGGCATTGTTTGTAAACGTGATTTCCTGTGCCTGGGTATCGTAATTCGCTTTCTCGCCCTTGTCTGTGACGCAGGTTTATTCGCCATGTCTCCAATCGCTTGCCAAGTATGAGGAGTCAGAGTTACTGCATTGGATGCTCCAGGAACCAATCACGACGCGCTTCACGACCCCGCAAGCCATGTACGTCCACGCCCTATCTGTACTTCGTCCAGCCATCCGAACTGGCTCTATATCTAGACCCTAAGCCTTCATCCATAGCATCGATTGCTTGAAACTTCTCAAGAAGCCGGTCGTATTTGACATGGCGGAAACTACCATCACTATCGAAGCTTGCTGCCTCTGCAAGGCTCAGACATTCACTGCTACCATACCTTCTTCCAAGCTACCACTACCAGCAGTCCTTTGCCACTGCGACAGCTGCAGACGTTTGACAGGCGCGCTCTATTCGATTGACACGCCCTGGCCTGAGCCTCGCGAGCATGTCGACACTTCGCGACTTCAGCAGTACGACTTCTCACCAAACATGAAAGTCCACTTTTGTAGAACATGTTCTACGCCTATGTTCTTTGAGAATCTGAAACGGAAGGACATTTCACCATTTGTGGGCACACTTGCAAATCTAGATGTCGATTTGATCAAAATTGAAAGTCACATCTTCGTTGATGATACCAAAGATGGAGGTGCGTCCATGTGGTTTCGACAACCAAATCAAGATGGGAGCGAAGCGAGGCGCTTCAAAACGCTTTCCACCGGCGAAGAAGTGCCTAACGACTGGCCCTCCATCTCGTCACTTACGGGATACGAAGCAAAACCTGGACCCGATCAGATTCACTTCCGATGCCACTGCAAGGGCGTGAATTTCGCGCTTGGCCGCGGTAATTACGAAGGAAAGAAGCGGGAAGAATTGCCCTGGTTCGTCGACCCAAAAACTCATAAGAGCATTGCTACATTCGATGCGTGCGATTCTTGCCGACTGAACTCGGGTGTCGATATCGTTCATTGGACTTATTCCAACCTTTCGAACATCTCGTTCGTGGCGTCGTCCGCAGGCAAGAAGGCCTTTCCAAAAGATAGTTCGGCACTCAAGGCGGCTGTCGATGCTAAGGACCCTGACATGGGGACTTTGGCATACTATACCTCTTCCCCCGATGTGCAAAGATATTTCTGCAGTACGTGCTCTGCATGCGTCTTCTATGCTGTGGACGATCGTCCCAATGCCGTCGATGTGGCAATTGGATTGCTTGAGGCGGAGGACGGTGCCAGAGCAGAAAGCCTCTTATCATGGTCATTCGGTGGCAAATTGACTTGGAGGGATGATGTAAAGGGTGGGTGGAGGGAAAAGTTGGTAGAGAATGTCGAGAAAGAGGCGGAGGAGTGGAGAATTGAAAGAGGTTATCCTAAGAATTGGAGGAGGATTGAAAGTGAGGAGGCGGGAGCTAGGAGCTGAAAGTATCGTTTGGGATTCACCGGCGAATACGCCTAGAAGACATGTGAAGGGCACAAATTGATTTGGTTCCTCATGTCTGTGTTGATTCCGTATCATCATGCAAGAATCCACATGTCTGTTAGACAAAAGCTTTCTTCGTAGACGAAACGCGAAACGCGAGTGCACGTGAACAAGCGAAGGTGCACAGACCTCGATTCTACACTTTTTCTGCAGCAGCATCTTCGACCACACATCATGCCGCCCGTTCCTATGCCTTCAGCGCTCACCTATGAGCTTTTGGCAAAATGCTCTGTATATACTCATTCCCCTATATCTTAGCTTGTTATTAATCCCCAAATGCTAGGTGACAAAAGCCCGCGCCGCGATACTCCATCTGCCCCACGGTCCTGTCCCTCTTCCCATCTTTATGCCCGTAGCTACTCAAGCTTCGCTCAAAGGCCTCACACCAGAACAACTGGAAGAATCAGGGTGTCGACTGTGTCTCAACAATACCTATCACCTGTAAGCGCAGTCTGTGGAGCATCTAATGAGCACGACAGTCTGATTCGGAGCATTTCAGCGGCCTAAAGCCTGGACAAGCTACTCTCGACGCGATAGGAGGCGCACATAAATTCCAATCATGGCCACACAATATACTCACAGGTGCTTGCTCCTTCTCGTATAATCCGTGTGGGCTTGGAGGGAAAATAATATGCTGATTGGGATTCGCAGATAGTGGTGGGTTGGTGACCCATCCCAGTTTACCGATAGAGCTGTGATAGCTGACGCCGAAGTCAGCTTTCAGATGGTGTCGCTTCTCAAGTTAGCCAAAGTTACAGAGGAAGGAGTCAGGTTTTTGAGTCCCCACGATGGAACGCCCATGTATGCTTCCCGCTCGCCTCGCGAACTCGATGATTAATTGCCGGAGCAGGCTCCTAACTCCCGAACACTCCATCGACCTTCAGAACTCCATCGGCTCAGATATTATCATGCAGCTCGACGATGTTATCGCAACCACGTCTCCCGATTTAGCCCGCATGAAGGAGGCCATGCAACGCTCCGTACGATGGTTAGATCGGTGTATCGCAGCACACAAATATCCAGAGAGACAGAATCTGTTTTGCATTATACAAGGAGGCCTGGATTTGGAACTTCGTAAGGAATGCACGAAAGAAATGGTGGCGAGGGATACACCTGGAATAGCCATCGGAGGCCTTTCGGGAGGCGAGGAGAAGGCTAGTTATTGTAGGGTAGTGGATGCATGCACAAGTCTTCTCCCGGAAAGGAAGCCGAGATATGTTATGGGCGTTGTAGGTGTTCTTCCGTAACCAGTCCGAGCAGTTGCTGACTTTCCAAGGGGTATCCTGAAGATTTGGTCGTCTCCATTGCTTTAGGTGCGGACATGTTCGATTGCGTCTGGCCTACGAGGACTGCAGTAAGTTTTCTCTCATCTGATGATAGTATTATTCTAATATGGCAAGTAGAGATTTGGCAACGCAATAACAGCATACGGCGTACTCAATCTCCGCAATGCCGCCTACGCGGAAGATTTCTCCCAGATAGAAGAAGGGTGTCATTGCATATGCTGCCGTCCTGAATCCGAAGGCGGCCTAGGCATCACACGTGCATACATCTATCACGTTACAGCAAAAGAAACCGCTGGTGCGCATCTTCTCACGATGCACAACGTCCATTATCAGCTCAACCTGATGAAGTTGGCTCGACAAGCGATCATTGAAGACAGGTATCCGGCATTCGTGAAAGAGTTCTTTGGAAAGCTATATGATGATAAGAGGAAAATTCCCGATTGGGCTGTGACAGCTTTGAAGGGGGTGGGAGTTGATTTGATGGGTGACTGAACATGTTTATCCAGCAATCTATCCAAGATACCCTCAACACATAAACCTTAATACTTCCAAGCTGACACAAGACGGACAGATCATACTAATCAACAAAATATATGTTGCATTTCCAATAGATTAGCTAGAACAAGCATTAGATATTGAGTATCGGCTCGTTTCTCAATTGGGTATGTAATCTAGAACTTCCCATCCAACTGAGTCAGCAGCGTTTAGGCTTCTGGCCCCTCCGCTCTTTCACGCCAAGCTGCCTTCAGCAATTCCCCATCAACTACCGCAACCTTTTTTATATTCTCTGCCATTTCGTGAGGCAAATACTTCGGCGCGGGACCTCGTTCCATTATCGCCATTCTCCCGAACCTCTCCCACAGACCACCCAACGCCATCTCCTGCCTACCTCCAGTATCAACTTGCGCCATGATCTCCTGACGAAGAAAGACTCGAAATTCGTGCTCCGGCGGCAATGGCAAGAATTCCTTCGCCCTGATGGCACGGCTCAACTTATCCATCTTCGAAGATGCCGGTTCCACAAACTCATGAAGAAGCCAACACATCTCAAACCCATCTTCCTTAAGCGCTCTATCCCCTTTCTCCCGCACATCACTGAGTCCAAAATCGACCAAGACGACATTCGGCAAGCCCGGAAAGCATTGTCGAGATGGATCAATCAGTACATTCCCACTTTGTATGTCACCGTGCGAGATGCCCTTTGGCTTAATCCCGTGGAGGAATGACAAGGCCGCATATAGGTGGATGAAGACGTGCCAGACGAAGAAAGCAGGTGGAGGATCGTACCCACTCACCAACTGGAACAAATCCGGTCCAATGACAGGAGTCATACTGAACCAAGTGAACCCTGCCTGTGGATTCGAATCGAGGAGGACACCGCAGATCAGGTAGGCTCGGGCGTCTTTCTCCTCTTCGTTGTTCTTAGCTCCGGCGACCGCGTTTCGAATTAGGGCGAGAACACCCTCTTTCTCTTTCCAAGTGCCCGTGAAAACTTTTACTGCTACCAGTTGTTGACGGAGTGCGGCGAGGGCTTCGGCTGATGGTGTCGGGGGTACTTTGTTGTACCGCGGGATGCAGAGGAATACTTTCGCATGAGATCCGTTGGTCGGTTCGCGAATTTTCATGAACCGGTTGGGGAGTTGCGCGTGGATTCGGTTGGGATCGGCCTTTTGGACTAGAGTACGGGGCATGTTTAGTGGTGGTTAGTAGGGATGGATACGTTTGATACTCAACGGAAAGGAAAGGACAGGCTGACTGTTTATGTGGAATTCGAGGTAGAGGTAGCACCTAAGACATGAATTGCGGTTAGCGAACCACGTTCGCCTTCACAATATCCTTAAAACTCACATTCTCTGCAATTCAGCTGACCTGTTCACAGTTTAAAATATGGGGATGATATAATGATTCACATGGAGATAACACAGCGCCAAGTCGATGTATACGAAAGAGTCGGTTTTGGTGGCCGTTTGTTTTCACTCTGAATCTAGTCATATTCTCTACAGTAGCTCCTGCATCTTGGGAGGGAGTGCTTACTTCTTTTTGTCCCATACAGCTTTCGCCAGCTCCGCATCACTTACCATGGCCTTATCTAGACATCGCTGCATCTGGACAGGTAGGAACCTCGGCGCGAGTCCTCGGCCTCGGATTGCCAACTCACCGAATCTCTCCCAGACATCATCAAGAGTCATATCATCCGGGTCCCAGTCGTCGACGGGAATTCCTTCTTTGAGGAACTGGGATGCCTCATGGAGAAAGACTCGAAAAGGATGGTCTACCGCCACTGGCCTTAAGTCTTCTTCTCTGCCCTCCTCAACATCAGCGCAAGAAGTTAAAGGACTCACTTCCTCAGTCAGCAATCTCATAGTCCAAAGCAGCATATCCAAATCATCCCTTACAAACCTCCCAGAATTTGTCCGATCAACGCTACCAAAGCCGAAATCAATCAATATCACATTAGGCAACCCAGCAAAGTCTTGTCGCGAGTTATCCAGCATGATGTTCTCCCAACATATCATATCACCGTGCGTGACGGGGTGAGGTTTTATACTATGCAGGAACTTCAGCGCTGCCGTTAGCTGAATGAAGATGTGGAAGACGAAGAATGATGGGAGGGGGTCGTCGACACCTAAGATTTGCTGCAGCGAGGGACCCATTAGGGCGGTCATGCTGAACCAGCTACAGCTAGGATTGTTATCGTGGTCTAGGAGGTGACAGCCGATTAGGTGGGCGTTGACCGCCCCTTCTGCTGCTGCTCCTCGGATCAGTGTTAGGAGCTCGATCTCCTTATTGCTGGACTCGTATTTGGAATTAGGGATTTTGACCGCACATATTTGTTTCCGCAAGTTGGTAATGCTGTCCTTCGTCGATGGCAGATCGGACGTTATTGAGCTACGGGGTAGGCAGAAGAAGACATCTGCTTGTCCTCCACTGCCGGCTTTGCGGATCTTGAGGAATTGAGATGGGATTCGTTCGGAGGCGGGGGTCTTCTCGTAGGTATCCCCGAAGGCGAGATGATGGAGATATTTTGCGATGTTTAGATCTGACATTTTGAAGTTTTGACAGATATAGAGGGAAGGTTTTGGCATTTGGGTCAATTAAAGGATAAGGAAGCTAGATAGAGTTCGATGATTGCTGACATTATGCAAGTGCTTTAGGTGTGAAAGGCTTAGGTGGTGGGGGAACGTTGTGAGCGAACAATGGATACGGGCGGGTTAGTTCTCATTGTGAAGAGATGATAGCATTGTGAGAGAACATCGTGACTGGACAAATATCAAACTTCTCAGATCTTCTCCATCCAGCCCGCTCGGGTCAGTGGAGTAGGTCCATGCTTTCGCGGCGGTATCGTTCTGGCTCTGACGAATGGAAACCAGCAAAGAGTACAAGAAGTTCTCTGGCTGACCTTTCACAATCGGTACCATATTAATGGACTCTTTTGGAATGTCGCCTTCGCCAAACTTCAATTACTTCAAATGATTATACGGATATAGGCCTGCCAGATGAATCCACAGTAGAAGCACGATTGGTGTCATTAGGCGTCGTATTGTAGACTTCCATAGCTATACATATCTCCCTATCTGATTTCTGAAACGACTCCTGACTAAGCTCAACTGTGGCAACTTGCCTTATCGCCTTTTACAGAAGCCAGATCGGCTTCGTGGATGGTAGGAAAGAAAGTAGTAGACGCAGACCTATCCACCAAAAAGAACATTTTACGATATGCCGTGTGAAGCAACAACATTCCTTGGCCGTTATAAAGATTGCTCAAGAGAAGCACAAGATAATTAGATGTCCTAGACGGTTAGGTACAAGAGCAACGCCGCCTCAGTCCCGTGCGATTAGAGATAGATTTTGTGGTAACTCTATCACTGGACGACTAACGACCAACTCTTCGTCTTGAGGGTCGGCCCTCGTCCACGAAAGCCACTCCATACTCCTCTTCAACAAAGACAGCTTCATCTCCGACTTCTTCTGCCTTTTGTGACGACAGCTTTACCGAATAATGCTTGAAGCCCTCCTATTCAGCCCATCTTTTCAAAGCGGAACGTTGTGCGTCATCAAGTCTGCATAAACAAACATCCTTTCCAGTCTCTTCATTATAGCCATGTTTGCATTTCAAGCGCTCAGATGATGTTGCCTCTTCGATATCAACCATTCGCAGCGGTTCGACAGCAATCAAGGTTGTACCGTTAGGCTCCCGAAGCGTCTTGATGATAGTCTTTATGGCAGGAGGTACGTTGAAAACTGGGAAAGGTGATGGCGTTTTGCCTGTTGCTTTGTCTTCTAGGCGTTTCCTTTTCTTCTTGAGAACGAATTCGTCGTAGTCAGGATCGAAATCACCCGGCCATTCTTCATCATCGGAACTGTGCGTCGAGTCGGAAGCGTCGAAAGGAGAGGTCAAAGACCGCTTTCATCTTGTTCTATCTCCGCCGTGTTTTGGGGCGTTGTTTCCGAATTCATGGAGTTCGACACGTTGGAAGACTCTCTTGGAGATAAATTAGACAAAGAAGAAGAGGCTCAACAGGCGGTGTTGAGAAAGTCGAAATATGCCACGATCCTTTCCAGTGTACTGTGGCTTAGCCGTTGAGTGAGTGAAGGAGTTTTGCTTGGATGATTGTTGTTAGTTAGCAGGTATGAATCATGAATGACGCAAAGTTGCATATGCTTATCCAAACTATGCATCTTAAGCACGGTTCTGCTACGTCAAAGACCACAGTTTAAGACGGCACGATTGACGACAAAAACTTAGAATGTTTGGGTCACGCAAACAAACCCCAAGAGCAAACCGTGATGAATGGCTATATCAAGCCTCAAATAATCTCCGTTGAGAAAACAGAATTAGAATTAAACTTCCAGTGAGTTGCAACGGTAGTGCTCAATGAGGTTTTAATTTCAAGCCATATATACAGAAGCTCCACCACAATTGGCAACATATTGTCATCGTTTATCAATCCAACCTGAAGAGGCGCATATATTCGCCGCTACTATGCAAATTTCTAAAAGCATCCATCGACCCGAGCACATGACATACAAATTCGAACACGAGGTGTCTGAATTCAACCACGAGATATGGAAAATCCACTGAAAGATGTCCCAGGCGGAGATTCACTCCTTGATCGAACACTAGGAGCAAACGTCAACCATGCTTATTTTTTAAATGATCGGTTGGCCTGGTAAAGGTATCACGGTTTTGCCATCTAACAGCTCTCGGAGTCGTCCAATCCATTCAAGATCTATTGCAAAGGTGAAGCAGCTCGGTATACGGGGGTAATCTTGAGCTGCATAGTCATGCACAATATCCGCCCACTGCAAATACCAATAGATGAATCGGTGTATATTGTGAAGAGACAACGCACGGGCGACTGAGCCTATGGTACTCGTATTGTGAGTGAATATTGTAGGAGGACACCTATATTTAAGGGTGTCAGGAATACTTCCTGAACAGCATACTCTCTCTTCAAACTCCTCACTATAACCGCAACTCCAAAGCGATACTCCAAAGCGATAATCCACATCGATACTTCCAGTCGCTACTCCAAACCGCTACTCCCAATACAAGAAGTTTTGAGACGTAACAATGTCGCTTAAACCATACCAGATCGCTTCAGAAGAGGTATTCCAGTCTATACCTTCTGGTATACTTGAGTCGTTCCCTGAGCAGTTCATCTCAGTTCGGCCCGCAGGCTCCGGATCGCAGGCCGATCTGTTTTTTTGCTTGCCGCAAACCGCCTTGAACGGAGTGACTAAGACGAAAGATGGTATCGCCAAACTGCGGTCCCAGATCTGCGTCGTGAAAGCTTTCAAGAAGAACTGGGGATCCTTCCAGGACCGTTGGGCGTATCAGCTGGAGGTCCTGGAAAAGGTCCGCGATGCTGTCCTCAAGAGCAATGATCCACGAGCACACTTAGTTCGCGGATTTGTTCTTGAATCCGGCACACGCGGTTTCTATCGCCTCCCCTGGTTCAGCATGTTGCCAGTGTTTGGGCCGAACTTTCTGAAAGTGCTAGAAGTCTGCGAGCATAGGCTGCCTCCAGCCTTTATCTTCCATACCTTCATCCAGATCACGCAAGCATTAGCTTTCCTGCAAGCTCGCGATATCATCCACGGCGACGTGACGGAGGAGAATATAATGGTGGACTCTTCACAAGAGAATTTTCCCGGATTACCAAATGTGGTCCTCGTAGATTTCGGTTCAAGCCATATACACTACACTAGTGACTGCCATGAAGATAGTGGGTTTGTATCGGACGCGTTTGATCTATGCGCTCTCATCTGCCGTATAGCAGGTTATGCATTCTTGCCATCTGACCATGACTTTGGCCGTTTTATAAACGACACGCTTAGGGCTCCAAAGCATGACTTCCAACTAAACGCCCTAGATTTATGGGAGATGTGGGGTGAAAAAGTCATGGACTTAAGGAGTGCCGCATCACAAGATTTGCCGGAGGCATTGCGGGGAGAAATCGGTAGATCTGTCATAAGTGACGATGATCTAGCCAAAGCTGTGTGGAAGTAATTTCCGAGATAGAACGCTGAGATAGAGCGCTGTGTTAGGGCAATAGAATGCAATAGAATACCCAAATCGTCGTGTTAAATTTTTAGCGAGGAAATTTCGATAGAGGAATTGATGAAAGAAGAATCTTAGTATCTGGCAGAAGATGGTTAGAGTGAGGCAGCCATGCAGATGCCCCGAGATCCTCGCCCAAACTGTTGCAGGAGAGCTTGGTCAAATCTGCGTTGACTAACAAAGTCCTGGTAAATGCCTCGTGGCCGGAATTAGATGCAGATGGTTCGGACGAAACCTCTGACGGGGTGGAATCTGGACACTTGAAAAGTGCGGTCGAAGGCATGCTGCCGTGTCTCAAAAAGCTGACCCAAATGATAATATGGAAGGGATGGAGCATGGGTAGCTGCGTTAGTTTTATATTGAAATAGGCTGAGTAGACCAGTATGATGGCAACGCGGTCGAAGCGCCACTCCTTATCCTTGTCGTACTCCTGATGCCGTCCGGTGGGTTTGAGTACAAATTGTGGACAGCATTAGTCCTGATCCTTGAGTGGGCGGTCCACAACGTTCTCTACCTATGCGCTGCCATGATAGCGCAGTGAGATTGCTCCAACGCATACTATCGTCAAGTTTTGATGTTCTCCTTTATCCTTGATTTTTTGGCATACTTGACGCTAACATCGACGTCCTTCTTAATAACCAAGCCAGGGCCATTATCATCTCCCGCGTCTTCTTCCCCCCCTTTCAACGTTTCCTTCTCCTTATCCAATGCTCCCGTTATCTCCTCTTCTGCTGAAGGTATCGACGCTCGAGCATGGTACCGATATCCCATTTCTTCCGGTCGATATCTGTTACCAACGCTGTCTGCGTTTGTTGAGGCTTTTGAGGACCCTCCAGACATCTGGAAAGATGATGGGTCTTCCGATGCACATCTACCCTCCCGTCTTTCGTACGCCTGCATTAGGGGGCGAAGAGATGGTACTACGCATGCGGTAATGGTGTAGCCGATAGCGAGTTGAGTGACACTAGTGAGGCGGGCAGCCCAACTGTCGGATGACGCAGGGGTTATTGCCTCATTGAGAAAGACCAATCGGACTATGGTGAGGGCAATGTTCCTTAAGACGAAGTTAGATGAAGCTTCAAGGACAGGATCAAGCAGGGGAGTAAGTTGAAAGGGATTGTTACGGTAGTCGGCACGCAAATGCCCCAACGACGGTTAATTTCGCCAGCTGTGCCATTCGTCGACCCCAAACTATATACGCGGAAGTCAGGATGAGCGCGACCTCAATCAGTATATCGAAGGCCCCAATATAAACCCATCGAGCGAACTGGGCCTGCATTAGCATCCGTAAGACCGTTTCGTGATTTCTGACTCACAAAGCCCGTACACTGACGGGTAGATGTGGACCACGGATGGCCGAGGGGGCATCGGAATCCCTCAATAAAAAGGCTCGTGACTACCCATACACCTGACGCAGCTATCAAAATCCAAACCAGCCTCCTATGCCTCTTGTATGGTGTGAGCCATAAGAAGAAGACCGCGCACGATGTTTTAGACAAAAACAACACCTCGAGGTAGAATAAATCGCTCGCGAATCCGGACTGGGAGCTATCAGATACGTTTGGGTCATACAAGTGCTGGCTTCAAAACCTAGGAGAAGAAATGGAATACCTTCCGAATCGCGATCATCTGGTCTGCTCGGAGAGAATCTACCATTTTTCCAAGCCCCGAGGCTATTTGGTCGAAGACCAGAGAGCTTTGGACAATGGCAAAAATCTGCTAAAATGTCAAAGTCTCCTTTTTTGCATACAATCCGCATCCAATGAACGTACGACAGCAGCGAAGAACGCATAATCGTCACAGCGATAGCTGCCAGACAAACGCGTCGCATATATTCGAATCCCTGCGCTCAACAAAACTAGACCTAGGACGAACCCGGAAAGGATTGCTATGAGGCCAGCTTGATCTACGTCGCTGATAGCAGCGAAAGGGGCGGAAATACCGGACGGCGTCGGTGTGGATGTAGCACGCGGAAATAGATCTACGTTCACCGCCATGGTAGCCCGTTTGCTTGAACCCTCAGTGGTCGCTGAGAAGTGTCGCAGTTTATGTCTTACGTGTGAGGGCCTAATGGATGAAGACCTGAACGGGTGAGACAAAGAAATGGAGAGTTGGATGCCGACCGTCTCCAGGGTGACAAAAGCGTCGTGCCGCATGGCACAAAACACCACATCCTCGGGCTCGCTTGCTTTGTGGCCTTGAATAACCCAGAAGCGTGCAGAGGAGCCTTATCAAAGCTGCATCCGGGCTCTCGGTTCTCGAGTTAGCGTACCGTAGCTTTCTGAAACAAAGACAAAACTTTAAAGTGCAGGCTCATGAAATCTTTGGTTGGATCTGGATTTTCACGAACCGATCTATACAATTGTACCAGGCATCAGAGCGCTGACCAAGCACCTAATCTATCTGCCCGGTCTAAATCGAAAGCCTCGCCATTCGAATATCCGTTACTGGTCCCTTATACACTTTCTTTCCTTCAAGGTTATACATGATCAAACATATAATCAAAACACTGGCGAACAACAACACACTCCAATTGAAATTCTCCGCGGTAGCAGGCGTGAAAGTTGGCCAGAAGCTCCAGAAGAAACTAAAAACCACGTAAGTCAGTCCGATGGCATTGATCAGCGCGCCCCATTTCCCCAGACTCCAACGTGCGATCGGAATAAGCTCTGGGTGCTTAAGTCGCCGGTAAAAGACACAGGAAAGCGAACAGGCGTAGGTAAACATAAGTGAGACGACCTGAAGGGATACAATGGCATTAAAAGCAGTGGTTGAGCCGATGTTAATGAGAGAGAGCAGAGCCGTAATTACGCATGATAGTAGGACTGCATTGGCTGGAATCTCTTTCCCATGGTCTACTTGTGCAATCCAGTTAGAGAATGGTAATCCTTTATCTCTTGCGAATGCAAAGGTTTGCCTTGCGGTAGATGCGCCAAAATTAATATTTGCCGCGCTTACAATAATAAGCACGATTATAGTGAGGGCATTGACGCCGGAAGTACTGACAGCCGATTTGAATACGTATAGAAAGGGATAGCCAGTTGGATCGTTGATTGCGGCATCGATATCGTTGATCGAGAAGAGGTACGCTGTGAGGAATGCAATGCCCATGAGGCCATTGCCAATGTAGGACCAGAAGAGCGAGATAGGAACATAGCGTCCGGCATCCCGAACTTCCTCGGCCATATGAGCAGTCGCGTCGGAGCCTTGATTCAACTTTTCTCAGCATAGGGTTCATCGGGGGATTGTGATAGGGTTAACGACGGCGGAGCTTTTACAGGATGCGAGAGGGAAAGACTTACCCAAGAGTGAATAGATAGCCGAGATCTACCCTACCATCAAAGACAACCCCACACTGCTCCATCCTCCACCATTACTGAACTTAGTAAATACTGCATCTGCACTCTGGTGTGGCGCTAAAACCCAAAGTGTGATTACGACGACGAAGAATGCTAGCACATGCAACACCATTAACGCGTTCTGGATCCGCGGCCAAAGGTCATGACCCCAGATGTTGACAACATAAAGCAACAGGACCATGGCGAGCACGAAGAGGGTGCCTTGCCACCGCTGAGGCTCGTAGTCTGGATAGTTCACGACGATCAGAGCTTGCACAATAGTGCCCGCGAGAAAACAGTCTGCGGCGTTACCGGCTTGCCAAGAGAGGGTCGACATCCAGCCGACAACGTAGGAAAGAAATTGCTGGTGTGCTGGCGGTGCAAACTCGGATACCCAATGATATTGGCCGCCTGAAGTGGGGGCCCTGCGAATGGAGATGTCAGATACGCTGTAACACTAACAAGAGATGGGGAATGGGTAGGGTGGGAAGTGTAGTACATGGAAGCCATCTCCGCCAAACTCATCTCCACGAACGTAAAGCCTACAAAGGTCCATATGTAGCTCCAGAACAAGCCCGCAAGACCTCCATCAATGAGACCTTGGGTGTTCGCGATCATCAAGTATTCCCACATCGCAGTTAGGACGACTGCAAAGCTCAACGCTGAGAGTGGGCGATAATTGCGCTAGGATTCAAAAAGTCACTCTCAAAGTCTGGAAGTTGTACAGAATCCATGATGAATACCTTGAGCTCCTGGACCTTTCCCATCCGATACATATGCTTCTGATCCGCCTTCGTGAACCCCTTCCGCGGCGGGTTGGCCTGACTGTACGCATCTTCTTTCAACCATCCTGCCTCAATCTGTATATCGGCGGTTTCTGAATGCTGACGAGGATGAGCCTCTCTATCAGCCATCATGGCGTCAAAATAGGACTTCGGTTTCCCTATTCGAAAGCCTGAGGGCGGAAGATGGGGTTCGAACTTTTCGATGGAATCTGGCATCGGGGAACTTAGAGGCTATGGCGAATTGAAAGATTCGGCAGGTTACAGCCAGAAAGGACGAAGTTGCAAGTATAATACGTCGATGCAGCGAAGAGTGCGGTGTGAAGTTGCCAAAGTATCCGTGCGACACCACAGATTTAACACCTTTCAGAAATGCGAGAACTGAAAGTCCCGAAACTTGAAAACGGTGAGAAAGATGAAAGAATCGAAACATGGAAACAGAAAGGCTGCCACATACGCCATGGCATTCACGACGGAACAAAGAAAGCATTCGAACGCAGCGTGCCCCATCAGTGCACGCGATCATGACTGCCGCGCGCAGTGATGACTTTGGAATCTGCATGTGGGATTTTCCACAGGCGAGTGGGTGGCGCTATCCTTTGAAAGAGCCTTGGCGATATTCCAGCACAATCCCTTTGTTGACACGCCTCAGATATTTGCATCCAGCACGCCCTGCTGCCCCGGAGCGTATGGTGGCGACAGACCCGGAAAGAATTGTGAATTCTTCTAGAGAGTGGCGAGCTTCTAATAAGTCCCTTCGATAGAAGAAAGTAAAGAGCTTCGGAACAGCGGGTGTAGAGAATCGTCGAAAGGTTGCCACGGCAATGGGACAAAGCGATGTGTCTGTTTGCTTCGCAGGATTGGTTTCACGGAGACGTAAGATACTTCAATCATACACTGAATTAGCCAGACCATCGAGGTCAAGAAGTCTGTTGGCGGCGCTTTGTCAATATTGACACTGTGTTTGTTGCAACTTTGGGACTCACCACACCCACAAAGCCATACGTAAAGCAAGAACAGATGCGAAGTACTTGCAGCTTCGGTTAAGGCCCGTACATACATTTAATGAGGACTGGTCATATCCAATATGTGTGACTGTAAAGACTCCAAGTAGTCGAAGATATGAACCTAAATCGGACCACGACTGGACATTGCGTGCGTTGTAGTCACTTCCTTTTTTTCAGCACTATTGTATCTCTAAAACTTGAAACGTTGAGTTCATATTGCGATGGATGGCCGCACATTACGAAGGATGAAGAAGCTTCACGCCGGAGACTAAAAAAGCTCAGCAAATCTACAGCGAGCACCCCGTTGGTAGCAAGTGATACTGGGCCGGTACTTTTGAAAAGTGAAATAGATGGTTGTGCCATTGTGAAGATGCGGTGAAATGGATGACCATGGCATTGTGAATATGTTGGGGAAATGATTTGACTCAGGAAAAAGTAGCGACCTGTTCGGGCCCTCCACATACCGACCTAATTGTAATATCAATATCTCCTCTTATTAGATGACAACACTCACCATCGTCGACAAGAACCACAATTTCGCTTCCCGATATGTCGACGCGAGACCCATCACGACTCTTCGAACAGTTCATCGATCCGCCAATCCCTGAGCAATTTCTCAAGATTGGCCAACTCGGAAGTGGATTTGAAGCAAACGTGTACCTTTGTCTACCTCTCTCGATACAGAACTTAGAGTCGTCGAAACCGAACATGAATGAGCTTCGGGCTGAAGTTCGCGCCGTGAAGGTGTTCAAGGATGCTAACAGGGTGAGGAAGGAAAGCATCTGGGAAGCAATCAGCGATGTTGTAAAGAACAACAATTCAGAGCCCGGGGCCCAACATATCGGGGGTCTTATCTTCGAGTCCGGTATCATGCAGTTTCATGATGTTCGCCTACCTTGGGCGAGTATGAGACCAGTGTTCGGACCGACGTTGAAAGAGCTCTATTATAAGTGCCACCCGCTCCCAGCCACTTTCGTATACCATGTATTCATTCAGGTCACGGAAGCGGTCATGTTCCTACATAAGCATTACATGAAACATGGCGACGTGGCTTGGTATAACATAATGGTAGACGTGGTACGGCAAGATTCCCAAGGTCTACCAAACCTTGTACTCATCGACTTCGGTAGTAGTCGTCGGTTGAAAAAGGCCACAGATGCCATGGACACTTTCTCCCTCCTAGAACTCATTTCAAACTTGATCCGCTTCGAAGTGCCTCGGGAGACGGAGGAGAAGATAATTGCTAGGCCGGCACAGTTCGAGCCGCTGCCATTGGATCACCCCTTTGCGGTCTTCGTAGAAGAGAACCTGGAACCAGTCGAAGGGTTTTCAATGGAGATGGATAACTCCGACGCACGATTGCAAAAGATATGGGCAACGTGGGGTGAGGCGGCAATTGGAGTTCGTGGCGAGGCCCCGAAATATTTGCCTGCGGACATGCAGCGAGAGCTGACGAAGTCGTTGATAATCGACGAGGATTTAGCGAAAACCATAGCTTCGAAAGAGAAATAGTTAGCGCTAAAGGCCCCCGAAGGCTAGTTTAAGCATCTTGCTCGAATAATTAAGCACTTAGCCGCCAACGCTCTATTTCGCGCATAACTCGACCGCGAGGAATGCGGAAATATGTAGAAACGGGATCTTCGTCAGTTTATGTGTAGAAGCAAGAGGTCCAATACTTTCCCTTTTTTATGCCGAGAGGGCTGCGGGGCTTGCGTTGTGGGGTGTAGCACCGTTCTAGTCGTCTATAAACCATGGTCGGTCTCCGACCAGCTGGTGGGTGGATGTCGATGTCGTTTGATAGTTAGATTCGATTTGAATTTAGAGATGAGATAAAATGAACCATTTGGATGGGGTGATATTTTCGAGCCAGAATGGTGGGTACCTGCGAAAAAGCAAGTTGAAAAGCCAGACGTCTCGTAGAGATATCCGAGGCGATAATCCCTCAAAGGGATTGACTAAACATAACGACATCTCACACATAGATGGATATGGAGAGACATTGTGCAGAGACGTTGTGGTGGACTTTCCGCATTGTGAAAAGAACCTGACGGTTGACCAGAGGCAAACTTAAAGATGCACCGACTTTTCTCCCCACTGATCACCTTATTCTCCAAGATTTCTTCAAAAGTATCAAATCACACATTGGAACCGGTTTCCATTACCATACGGCTTTCAAAAATGTCCGTACCCAAAGAATTCATCCTAATCCGCCCAGCCGGGAGTGGATGCCAAGCTAAGGTGTTCATGTGCTTAGATCGCAAAGCGGTCGAAAGTGTAGAACAGTCAGCCCATAACATCGACAAATTACGGGCCGAGATATGTGCGGTCAAAGTGTTCAAACAATCGGTGAAATTGAAACATGACCACGCTAAACGAGTCAAGGTCTGGAAGCAGATTGGTGATATTGTAGCATTTTCCCCAGACCACCGAGCTCATCTTATTGGTGGCCTGCTCTTTGAGGGAGGTACCTGCGAGAATGTTTACGATAGGACTTCTCGAGTGCCGTGGTACAGCATGACTCCAATTTTCGGACCGGACCTTGCTGATTTCGTCGACGCATACTTTCCCCCGCCAGCGTTTTTTGTAGGCCACACCTTCGTTCAGATCACCGAAGGGCTCCGATTCTTATACGAGCATGGCATTGTACACGGAGACCTTCAGTGGGGCAACGTGATGCTTGATCCACGCCGCCAAGACTTCCAGGGCTTGCCGAATCTTGTCCTAATCGACTACGGCAACAGCGATTTCAACGAAAATAGGAATAGAGAAGACATATACCGCACAGACGGCCTGTATTTATGTTCTATTTTGTCGGATATGATGGGGATAGGCATGACCCGAAAGAAGGTGTATGAGGAGTTGGCCGAGCGACCCGAGGAATTTAGGCCGGTGCCGATGAACCACAAGTTTTTACTCGATGTAGATACGATGGCGCGCTACGCACACGAGATCGACGACTGCCGCAGTGACCCAATTGGTTTCCAATTTCGGTGCACAACAGCCGCTCGACGACTGCGTCTTCAGAACCAGCCTGCAACTCTGGGCGCCGAGGAAGAAGCTCCGCCAATCCAAGACCAAACCCCATATGATCTAGAAGCGTCCGAACGCACTCCAGATGACCTGTGGAACATGTGGAGTGAGACGGCACTGCAGTTACGAGGCAAAGCGCCAAAGAATCTGCCCGAAAAGATGAAGCATGTGCTGACGAAATCGGAGATCAATGACAAAGATCTTGCCAGAGCTGCTTGGGGCATGAACGGAGTAACACGCAAACCCACCAAGCGGAATAAACTCAAGAGCATATTCGGATCATTTAAGAAGAAAGACTGAATCACTCGTTAGTTGATACCTCCGAATCGGAACTCGAAGTAGAACCCGCCATGTAGTAAGTCCCCAGATAAGATGAATGAGAACAGAAAGTGTCATCGGGAAAGTGGAATCAATGTAGACTGTGATTGTGAGACGGAAATAGAAACAGAAGGAAGGGGGTCAAATCGCAGGTTATAGGTCACATCCAGGTCCGAGTGAGAAAATCGCCTTCGGCAAGTTGATTATATCCAAAGATTGATTGTCCTGGTAGCTGCCGTGTGAGCACATCCAGCCACATCTGGACTACAGCCATTCCCTTGGTACTGCTTTTTCTGTCCACGTCCTCTCTCCTTCCCATGCCAGCCAATCAGACCTAGTCGTCGGCAAGAGTCCCATCTGATTCACCTTCCAGATACCCAATCCTAACATCATCAGGTTTGTAAGAATATAAACGAGTTTAGCAGTTAGTAGACGCCCAGAGGTTCCTTCGGTAGTAAAGGGAGCGAAGGCGCGAGGAAGAGATAGAATGGCGGTAATGGGTGACTTGAAGAGGGTGAAGACCATAAAGATGGAAAATATTTGGAGGGTGCTGCCCGTCATGTACATTCCTGGGAGGCGAAGAGGTTAGCAAACTGAAGTCGTAAGGGGAAAGGAAATAGGTCAGCGGTGTTGTGGAAACCATACCGATAGCGTTCATGGGCAGCTGTTTTGCGGGAGCTATGGCGACCTCCCAGGCCTTCTTCAGCTTGAGTGTATCCATCTCCTCCGGCGTTGGCGATTTCCGAGCAGGAGCTTGAGGGGTATTCTTCGAAGACTGAGATCGTTGTTTGGTGCTGAGAGCAGAAGTGTAACCGGGAGGGTCAGGAATGGAGGTGGATTTGGGCTTTGCGGACGGAGTTGAGTTGAGATGGAGCACCCATTTCGGCGGTGGAGGCGGCGGAGAAGCCATACCAATGGCCTGAGAAGGACAATACAAGCGGATCCGACGAAGAAGCAGCTTAAGACAGATAGGGTCGTTGTAGGCAGTTGGTGATATTGCCGTGGTGTTGAGGCCGACGAATACTTAATGCTCTCGGCGATCGAGAACGTGCGCGGGTCTTGGCGGATGAGCAAGACCGTCCCCGGAATAGCTCCAGACTCGCCATGTCAACTTCTTCTACGAACATTCTCTCCTCTGACGGATTTCACGGTGCTCTCCCTCCATTTCGCAATGAAAAAAACGCCATTTGCGCCCTGAGAACCCTCGTACCCAATCAGTTCCTCCAATCTTGCCTGTTATCCGTAGAGGAGGGGCGGCTAGAACCACCAGGGAACGAGAGAGAGGGGACAGCTGCTCACGACGACGTGCTACGGCAAGGCACATGCATATCTAGACGAGCCTTGCCCTGGCCACGAGGACCACAATCATGAGTACAAGCGGGCAGGATGCGAAGCTCTTTGCGCGAGTATGTTCAACCCTCCCCCATGTTTCTCTGTCAAACACCACCCTCCTAATTGTGGCCTACAATTCCTGCTCTGCTCCTGCACTTCACCACGTTGCATATCTAGCACTTATCGTATCGCCTTGCTTTGATTCCTGCAAGACGGCACCGCTATCTTCTCATGACGCTACTATGTCACAGCCATGTTCCTTCCCACAATCGCATTCCACGATGCGCGCTTACAATATCTTCGTACTCCACAGGGCAAAGTAGCGGAGCTCCGCTTGGAGCTTAACAGCGGCGGGAAGAAGGACAAGAACTTCTCCGCAAAGAAGACGGCTCTTAAAAAGATTGTTGCGAATATGACCATGAGCAACAATGACATGGTGGCGCTATTCCCTGATATCGTTGGGTGTATGCACATACCGAGTTTGGAGATTAAAAAGATGTTAGTCATGAAAATGCGCATTTCTAGGCAGTCCGAGAGCTGACAGGAAATAGGTGCTTCTTATATCTGGTGAACTATGCGAGGATAAAACCAGACATAGCCCTGAAGGCTCTTGACACCATACAACAAGATGTGCATGATACCAATCCTCTTGTACGGGCCCTTGCGCTCCGAACAATGTCATATATCCACGTTAGAGAATACGTCGAAGCCACCGTTCCTCATCTCAAGACCCTTCTGAAAGACGCCGACCCATACGTCCGCAAAACTGCCGCCTTCTGCGTCGCTAAACTGTACGACCACGATCGACATCTGGTCGAGTCCTCAGATTTGATCGATCGATTGAATAATATGTTAAAGGATGAAAATCCTACAGTAGTATCCAGTGCATTGGCGAGCTTGATGGACATATGGGAAAGGAGTGAGAACATCAAGCTCACAATCGATTACGCAAGTGCGTCCAAGATTGTACAGATTCTACCTGACTGCTCGGAGTAAGTCTTTAAAGAACCCTTGTAACGTGTAGGAAAACGCTAAGTCCCGAGCAGGTGGGGTCAAACCTATATCCTAGAAGCAATGATGAACTACATCCCACAAGACACGTCCGAAGCTGCCCTCCTCGCCGAACGCATTTCTCCCCGCCTCTCTCACTCCAATTCAGCCGTCGTCCTAACCTGCATCCGTGTAGTTCTCTACCTAATGAACTACATATCGGACCAAAAAGTAATCGCATCCCTCTGCAACAAGCTCTCACCACCCCTCGTCACTCTGCTATCCAAAGGTCCTGAAATCCAATACCTAGCCCTCCGTAACGCCCTCTTAATCCTTCAACGCCGCCCCGAAGTCCTCCGCAACGATATTCGCGTCTTCTTCTGCAAGTACAACGACCCCATATACGTAAAGGTCACGAAGCTCGAACTCATCTTCATGCTGGCGACGGAGCGAAATATTCACGAGGTCCTGACCGAGCTACGCGAATATGCCACTGAAATTGACGTTGACTTTGTGCGGAAATCCGTCCGTGCAATCGGGAAACTCGCTATTAAGATTGAACCAGCAGCGAGATTATGCATCAAAACCCTCTTGGATCTCGTTTCCACAAAGGTCTCCTACATCGTTCAAGAAGCCACTGTCGTCATCCGCAACATCTTCCGCAAATACCCAAATCAGTACGAATCCATCATCTCTACTCTTTGCGAAAATCTCGACTCCCTCGACGAACCCGAAGCCAAAGCAGCCATGATATGGGTCATAGGCCAATACGCCGACCGAATCGAAAATTCCGATGCGCTGCTCGAAGATTTTCTAGATACGTTCAAAGACGAGTCCCACGAAGTCCAACTTGCTCTGCTCACCGCAACGGTGAAACTGTTCATCCAAAGGCCTACTAAGGGGTCTCCCCTCGTTCCCAGAGTCCTCAAATGGGCAACCGAAGAAACAGATAACCCCGACCTCCGCGACAGAGGCTACATGTACTGGCGGCTCCTCTCCTCAGCTCCCGATGCTGCTAAGAAAGTCGTCATGGGTGAGAAACCTGCGATCACGGCCGAAGAAAGCGAGAAACTGGACCCGGGCACCCTGGAGGAAATGTGTCTCGTTGTTGGAACCTTGGCGACCGTCTATCTCAAACCTGTTGGCAGCGTCTTTAGAAGCGCGAGACCAAGGAAGGTGGGCGATTCGCCGGCACTGCAGAAACATCAATTGCCTACTGTGAGAGCTGCGGAAGCTGCGAGGTTGAAGGCGGCGGCCGAGAGACCTAATTTGGATACTTCCGGTACGAATGGGACCAATGGCACTTCGAACGGTAACCTAGCCGCCGCAGTCAGTGAAGCAGATTTGTACTTCGCAGGTGTTGGTCGTGAGAGCGCGTTTGGTGGCAGCCCCATCGTGGCGAATCAGGCCGGAATGGGGTACGGAAGTCCGTATATTGTGAATCAGAGTGCGCCGCAGCAAATGGTCATGAGCCCCGATAGGGCGGGAGGACAAGAGAATGGAGGCGGGGATTTGTTATTACTTTGATAAAGAACCGACGAGAAAATTGGTGGGATGATATACGTTCTTATGTAGATGACCATTTTGGCATATGGGCATATAGGGTGATGAGGTGTTTATACGATATTAGTTGAGTTTGGTGGTAATGCTTCGAACAACCTTTACGAGCACATCACGTTTGTCAACTTTGAGCAAGAGGGTAAGAGAAGAGAATGCCCATCCGTTTCCTCTTGAGGCTTGAGCAAGCACCAACTAACTACCTACGAATCCCGCACCTGTGCAGGAATGGGGTATAGTACAGAGAGCTTTATGTAATGCCATAAGCATAGTGACAATGAAAGAACAAGTATAGAAATATGCTATCCGCAGTTAAAGAATAAGAACATGCACTTTTACATCAGTCAAGAAAGAAAAAATCTTTCATCCGCAGTGTTCACATCCTTCCCTTCCCCAGCCGCTTTGGTGTGTCAATCTGTGCCAATCGAGATACTCTTCGTTCCTCCTTCCCAGCGCCTACCTTATTCGTCCCACTCATCTCACATGCCACTTTAGTCATCGGCGAGCAATGGCGCCCTCTCCCTATCTTCGCTGACGATTTCCCCACGAGCGAATGGGTCACGGCCAAGCAGGCCTGGTACGCCAACGGCAAGGGAGAGGATAAAGAGAAGAGCCATGATGATAAAGGCGAAGATCCATTGGAAGGCGACGATTTTTTGTGTGAATTGCGCTACGCCGATTGCTGTGGAGATTGATCAGTACTTCCTTATGCAGTCTCGACCAGATAGGCGTAGAGAGAAATGGGGGTCATCTTACATGTTGCAAGTACGGACAACTCAAAACCCATGGTGTAGTCCTTGAACGCTGCCAAGAAAAAGACTCCATAAGCAAGAATGGCCCAAATGAAGATGTTCGCAACGATCCTTGCAGGCAAAGTGTGTGCATGCACCATCACAGCACCACACCAATACAAGGCCACAAAGTTCCATGCCAGTGGTCCACTCACAACTGGGATGTGAATAAACCTTGGGGTCGTAGAGTGGCGGAAGTATGCGGCTGAAAGGTTGATGAAATTGATGATGAGAAGGAACTCGGCGAGCCAGAAGTGGGAACGAACCCAGAGGTGAATGAAGCCGAAGAGAAGAAGGTTATTGGCAATGAAGTGGGAGCCGACATTTGCAGCGGCGGCAACGTAGACTTCGTTGCTGGCGTAAAGGTGCCACGAGTAGCCGATTTGGAGAATTAGAAGGACGACCCTGTATCGTGTTAGTCATTGGGTGCCTACTTCTGCTTGTTCGTGGAAAAGACGCAGGCGGATTGATGGCCAGAGGTCTTGTTTGGAAGGGAGTGGGGTTGAGGTGAGGGTTCAACATACCAGTAGATGCTGGTGATGATGGAACTCATAGTAAAGGGCGTGTGATGATGCCTGTTCTGTCCCCATATGGTATGTCTCGCATGACGACCCTCATGAGGGGCTTCGAAGGTGTAGTAGATGGCGGTAATGACGAAGATGAGCCATGTGATGGCAGTGGTGATCTTGTAGGTTATGATGGCCTCTTTGGAATGCTGTTCACGGGAAGAGAAAGGGTTGACTGTCAATCATTATCGTCAGTCGTGCAGGAGAAGGAGAGGTACAAACTCAGCAAAGCCTGGAATGGAGCTGAGAAGCTGTTGGGAAGTAGTTGGAGGGGGTCGGAACTCACGGGCATGGATACCTCTCGAGGCACTGTCGACAGCTCCGTTCTCAGGCATTGTGTAGTTGCTTCAATGGAACAATGGAATTGCGTGATGGTGTTAAGGTTGTCGATGGAGTTGAGGGCGAAGCAGTTGGCAGTTCGACAGGCGGGTGTTTTAGGTTGTCGTCCTCCGACGTCATTTGTTGGGAGCTTACGTGCTTGGCTGCGGGGGAGGAGGCTGCAACTGCTCTTCACGCCCGCTGACGCACGCCAAAGGCGGCCCCGTGAGCTGAAGGAACACCAACCTACAAGCAGAAGGCAGAGGAGAGAGTGTTGGCGTGCATTTCGCCTCCATGCACTGCCCGCAGAACAGGGTCACAAGGTGCTACCAATAAGGGAGGGGGCGAGGTCACGATTGCGAGCAAACTTGGGCTCACCCGCCCACTGTTTCCGCTCCAGGCGCTTGGAAGGACCAAAAGGTTTCGAGGGCGACATACGGAGGACTACATCAATTGCAAATAGGCTTCTAATGTACCTTGCTACAGCTGGGGAACAGGTTGCGGGGTATCTTTGTGGTCAAAACGAAGGAATTAAAGTGAAACTTGATGGAAAGAAAGCAAAGAACAGCAACAAGTACCTGTGCAGAAGAGCACAAGATCAGAAGTACGCAGCATGCCAAACAGATAATCCTAATCCGCACGAACCCCAGAAAAAGCATCTCGGAGCAGCATTGCCCAATCATGCTCCGACGCGCTAACACGAAGAGACGTCCTGTGCCACATCCTTCCGTGCCATCGCCGATGATACATTTCCCATCATCCTCTTTCCCATGTTGTACAAAAGTACTCCCCATCCGGCAACATTTACCGGGCCCGTGTCTCGGGCACTTCCCAAATGTTCTTGTCGGCCTCTTTGTTGGACGCAACGCCAGTGCCATGAGGTACCGCCGATTGACTCACAGCGGCTGATGGCCCTGGCATACCTGGCGCATGGCTTTGTTTTGCAGCGAACGGAATATGCCCACTGGCCGTAAACACGGGGAGGTCGCCTTGCTGTTTCGAACTAGGAGACATTGGCCGTCCCGAGAATGCCGCCTCGCTGTTCGGAGGAAGCCATTGCAGCGGAGCTTGAAATGTCGCCGACTGCTGAGGCTGCTGTGAAGGCTTGCTGCCAAACGTGCCTGTAGTGTAGTGGACAAATTGAGGTGTCATCGAAGGAGGTGGCGGCGGAGGCGTATCTGGTCGCGGAGGCGACATCGTCATTGGCAGTGGCTCAACTGGTGTTGAGAAATGGGATTTGGGAAGTTGGTCTGCCTCAATAGCAATTTCCGTCGGCCCCATGGGAGGTTCTATCGGATTTCCTGACACTCTTCGCTGTAGACCCGCCTCAGGCTGGGCAGTGGGTATTTGCATAGGCTGGACCGGTTGCGGCTGCTCCAGGGGTAAACCGGCCGCCGTTTCCTGAAGCTTGGGGGGCTCCGGTTGCAGTACCGTCTCAAACATTGCAGGCGGTGCAATAGCTTCGACCGGAGAAGTAGGTTTCGATGTCTTAATGTTTTTCGCTGGCGCCTTCTTCGTTGTAGTAGCTTTGGTTGTCTTAGCGGTTGGAACTTTGCGAGTCGTCGTCTTGGCTGCAGTCTTTTTCTTCTCTGCCTCCAGAATCTTCTGCTTTTCTCGAGCTTCGTACTCTTCCTTCGGAGGTAGTTTCAACGTGATACGCTTCAAGCCTGTGGTAAGTTGATCCATTTCGTTCTCCTTATTCTGGGGAGCCTGCTTCTGATAGGCCGGAGGCACACGAGGAACAGGAGGCTCGGCCTTGGTTGCCCGAGCCTTTGGAGCCTTTGCAGCATCCGTTGCTCTGGCTTTCCTGACCTGAACACCGTTGGATGAAGGCCCTGAAGCTGGAGTAACACTCTTCCTGGGCGGGACAACACTTGATGCCCTGCTGTTAGATCTATCACCAGCCACAGATCCGATACTCGACGCCACACTCAAACGCCTCGACGCCGTGCGAACTGGAGCTGGAGCAGGCTCGGTAGTCGTCGATGGGAAGTCCGCAATTGTCTGTCTCCGGCTCGATCGAGAAACAGTACGTACTGATGGTTTTTCCTCGTCCGAGTTTGGATCAGCGTAGCGGGCGTTAGGTTTTCTACCACGGAGCTGCCGCCCAGAAGGATCTACTACAGCCGAAGCTGGGGGAGCTGGAGGAGCTACTGGCTTTTCTTTCTTGATTCTAGGCTCCGAGAGCTCTTCAGGCCTGCAGCTCTTCGTCTGCCGATCGGTAGGAATCAACAGCTTACTCAACTCATATGCTGCGGTTGCCCAATCGACATCAGGTGGAGGTGGAGTCGGGGCTCTCGATGGACTCGCCGACATAAGCTTGCTTGAACCTGACATGCTTCGATGAAGTTTGGATGGATCAACAACCTTGGCGGTGAATGATTGCGTTGGAGAAGAATATGTCGGTGCGGGACCTATTCGGGGTTGTTTCTTTGGTGCCATCACCGGCGCGGGATTTACGACGCTTTCCAATTCTTCAAGTCGAGACTCGTGCCACCATTCGGGATTGTAGGTCGATTCTATCGTCTGCGGACGCGTATCCTCTTCTCTGAGTTTGAGATTACCCAGGCGTTGGCTCATCTCGTAGCTTAGACCATTTTCACCCGGGAATAGATCAGGAACTGTCGGTATTTGACCTTCACAAAGACCACTCAAGTGGCTCAAAACTCCGCTTGTTAACGCTCGATCGCGGTAGCCTCCTTCGAGAACAGAGATCACTCGTCCTTCCACTGCGGTTCCCTGTTCCTGGGCAAGTCGAACAACGTCCCTGGTGAAACGTGCATAAAATTCAGTAGGAACATTGACTTTGTGGCGCTGCATACCCTCTCCTTCATGTTCGCTAGCATCAAAGCCCGCGGAGAGGAATATGGCAGCTTTGGGTTGGATTTGACTGGAGGATGCTCGAAGTCGAAGAGTGTGTTGTTGGAGGTATGCACGCGCCTTGTCAATCAGAATCATATATTTGGTCTCATAGAGGTTCCAAAAGTCCGCTTCTGTTTTCCAGGGTTGCAGGTGAACATTCCATATAGACTGGCCGTGGGCGTTTTCGATGCACAAACTAGCGTTTTGCACTTTCTCGTCTTCGCCCCATTCGCAAGGATAGGAATTGATATCGTGCAAGCTAAAGTAGCCAATGGACGTCTTCCTTGATGCGTGTGTGTTTTTCGACATCTTAGCCACCTTCTTATTGTGAGCCCAAGTAATAGACTGAGAACCATCGCCGTGGTGGAGATCAAAGTCAATGATCGCCGCATGTGTTAAGCCATGCGCTGCAGCCGCGTGTTCAATTCCAACATGCACATTGTTCAGCCAGCAGAAGCCGGAAGGGAAATCAGCTGAACAGTGATGTCCAGGTGGCCGTACACAGACAAATGCGCGCGACGGTCCACTTCCGGGCCTCGCGCTCTGGAACACTGCATCTACAGCATCAAGAACACCACCGAGGGCGCCCTGAAAAGCGTTCAAAGATTCAGGACAGAGATAGAGATCTCCTTCGTGGAATCGTTCTTTGGGCGGCTGACCCGGTAGGCTTGGCCCTTCCCTGCTCAACTCCTTTCCTGTAGCAGCCAACTTTCTCTCCGCATTATCGCACATCATCTTAAGCTCCTCCATCCATTTTGTCCCGTGCACGTTTGTTACTACCGGTGAGGTAATGCTGACGCATCGCGAGGTCTTACGAATTGTGAAAGGAATGGTGTCGGTTGGATTACGCTCCGGGTGAAGTGGATACCTCCCCTCTGAATGGCGTTCTCCTAATCGGACGTATGCTGCAGATATTCCTAGCACGCTTGCGAGTATGCGCTCCGGACGTTCCACGATCAAGCTCAGAGTACTCTTGCTTGTTTTAGGCCTCGAGTATCGATGTCCGTAGCATTGGTCATGTACGATCACAATCGTACCCGCATTTGCTGGTGCTTCTGCTCCGGAGTGCAATGTATTCAACTCCTTTTGGAAGTATTCTGCCGCCACATCAGAGGCCGTGAGTGGGGCCTTCTCCTCCATCTGAGCTGGTAAGGCGGACTTTATAAACCCTGGGGATGCTTGATTCGGATTGAAGGACGAGCGTCGCGAGACCGGTCGACGAGGGGTGCCAGTGGGGTCACCATTCCGCAATGAAGAGTTAGAAGACTTCCGTCCGAGTGCGGGCGAGGAGGATCGATTGAGACTCATGGTACTTGAGCTGCGTCGGAGTGGGCTCGGAGGAATGCCCGGAGACGATGGAAGTCGCTGTTGGTCTAAAAAGTTACGAGGCGAACTGAGGCCTGGAGAAGGAGGGAGTGGTGTAGTGGTAGCTGTGTGGAGCGAAAGGCGCTTCAAGGAGTGGGTAAGGAGGTTTGGATCATTGTTTGTTGACGGCCGCGAGGGTTTATATGCAGGGCTGTTGGGGTCTTGGGGGGGGTTCGGGTGGTTCTGCATTGTCGCAGACGAATTGCCACAGAGGCAGGACGTGTCGATTGTATGCGCGACTCTGTCTCGATCTTGGGCGGATGGTGAAGGAGTGAGAGTGTCTTGGGCCATGACGCTGCAGTTCTAGCGCGTCGGTCGAGGCGGCAGCACCTGCGAACGAAGCGCGAAGCTTAGGCCACCACTCATGCATGCACGCTCCCTTTAGTGCTCTGTTAGGGCTGATAGAAAGAACTTCCCTCGAACAACATGAACATACCCCAAAACCATCTGCCCTACATCTAGACAATCACTTCAATGTCTTAGATGGAGTCCATCCAGTCTTTGTGGTTAAGCATTCCCCTTCGGAGACACACTCAAATTCTTTGTCCTGTATCATCTGATGTCTTTTCCGACAATCAAATGGGCTGCACTACAGACGCGAGGGCAACATGATATCGGATCTGTATGAAGCCCTTCAAACTTCCATGCATCAAAGGTAAGACGACACCATGTACGCAGTGTCCCGTTAAGTTCGTCACGACCATCCAGCTTTCGGAAAAGTGCAGGCTTCCAGTATCGCGAGATGCAAGAGATGACTAAACCACCCACAGCGCGACGAATAATTACACGACTGTGTAGACAATTGCTGACGAACATTGGACATGAACTTGGTTCCGACACTGAGAATGCATAGTTATCCTAGCCGTGGTGGTGTTCTCGCGTGATGCAGGCCGAGCTCATTGAATACACACACTGTCGTCATTCATCCACAATCTTTCTTCCTTCAACCGTACTCAAAAACATCATTCCTTCGGTGTCTCTTCCTACACTCTAGCAACATCAATCGCGCCTCTTCGCAAATGAATTGCTTTTTACATTTATTAAAGAGATCTGGACGTCTAAATGATGAAAGATCTGGGAACAACACGGCAGCTCAGCCCTTATTTCGTGTGGAACAAGTACGACTGTGGACTTTCAACCTCAACCTCACCCCTTCAAATCCAACCATCTTCAACCGACTCCCTCCGGAGCTCTGGAAAATTGTAGCAGAGGAATTGTCCCTTTGCTCAATAGCATGTCTCGCCCTTACCAATCATCACCATGATGCATACCACGCAGCTCATGGATCCCTGGGGGAAACGTAGAATGCCAAAAATACCGCGATGACGGATGTCTATTACTTCAATATTTCGACGTTGACTATCCCAACCATATTCTTTGCCATGCCTGCGCCAAGTTTCACCGTCGTAGTCTGCTTGTTTGGGAACAATCACAAGAATGGCGTTGTTGTCCGCAGTTTGGTTGCAGGCATTGGGACTGTATATTCGAACGTCAATGGTTCGTGATGCCTGAACTTCGAGTACATTGGTCCATTGTCCACTACGTTATGCGAGGTCAAACATTGTCGGCCAGATATGGATTCCCGTACGCCTTGGACTACAATCTTTAACCCAGCCAAATAAGCGACTGGATTAGCGAATCTAAAGCGATCATGGTAGACGGCAGATTACTCTTTCGAGAAAATAATAATCTAGGAATCCCGTCGGTGAAGACTGGGGCTCCGTTCCCGGGATTGGCTCTCTATAGCTGCTATCGTGTCTGTTGGCATACGAATTGGCTAGCACCTAACCATGAGATCGGCTCACTGTTCCAAAGGCTTTGGCATACAGCAGACCTAACCAGATATTTTTACGGCTATGCTGGAGAGATATGTAGGTGCCCGAAGTGTCCCACGGAGCACATCGTCGAGATCCGACAGTCAGGCTTTTACCGTTCTCAAGCGGCAGAAAAGGCGGCAGGCGATCATCCTTAGACGATAACCATCACGCGGTATGTTGACTTCGGAGAATGCAAAACGCCGAACTCACCCGAATGGAAATCTCCGGTGCGGGCCAGGTGGTTAGATACCGAATGGAACCACGTCAACTTGACCCTTTCGAGGCCAGTATTAGTGCGGTTCGAGTCGTCTTTATCTGAATCAGATTATCAGTCGTGGAGTGGAGGTCGACAATTCAAGGAAGTTGTTTATTGACTGGACGATCATTTAGTTAGGGATGTTATCCTAAGGGTGCTCTCGGTATCGTATCTCAAGTGCTATACAAAAATATCACTAGTTTCATTTTGCTTTGATTCCGCGGATTCATTGAGGCTAAGTAGTTTTGAAATTACATTGTCACTATGCATCTAAACCACAACCTTCTATATTTTCCGCTACCTACACTCCCATTTCGGACCTAGCCAACTCCTAAAATCTCAACCCTGATACCTCTGTTCGACAACATTATTGACCGCCCCTGGGGAAGACGTAACGTTTCCGGGTTGAAACAAAGTCGAGTATCTATTATGATCATCAGCAAGACACGAATAACATCTCGTCAATTGTCTCGCCACTTACAGGTAGCATAAATATCCAACCCCAGGCGCATCCACAAATGAGAAAGTCTGGCATACGTTTCCATACCCTTTCAAAGTGGTCAGCCATATTCTAGTTGATTGTGGCCAACCCAAGGAAATACTCACACTCGCAAGATTGTTTGCAATTACCAAAATACCTAAAGCGGATTAATTGGTCTGACCCACTATACACCTTTACTTAAACGAAGGAATGCCGCATGTAACGTACTGGTTGTATCCCCCTGGTGAGCCCCTCTGATCAGACCGGATGTTAATGGCTTGATCATAAATCGTATACTCCGTATCATTCGTAGGTCCATACACTCTATGGAGTGCACGCGGACTTGGTGCCTATTTCATCGGTCAACCATATGTCCCCACATATATCCGCCCCTTCTCCCGTAACGCGGGCTAACCAATGCTCGTCTTTGAATAGAACACCTGACTTACCGCAACACAACTACAAACACTACTCACCCTGCTTGGACTACTGCCACACCCAGCTACTGCCCATGTCGGAATGGCAGCCGCAGTCTCCGTCGTATATGTCGCGCAGAAGGAAGTCGCGGTCGCACTTTTATGTGTGAAGGCATTGTAGCAGTTATCATGGGCACAAGCGGGGCGCGGTGCAAGGCCGAGGTTTGGGGCCGGGGTTGGGAGTGCTGTTGAAGAGGTGAAGGGGAGTGTGACTAGGAGAGTGGCTAAGAAGGAGAGAGGCAGCATTATGGGGTATGGATATTGGGTAAAGGGGAAGGATAGATGCCAAGAAATCTAGAAATAGGAATTCGTCAATCGGGTAGTTCTACATTTCCCTTCAAACAACAGAACCCCAGTGCCCCATTTATTATAGAAAGGCGAAGTCTGGGCCGAACGTGGTTTTCCGTATATGCAAGGCCCTAATGAAGGCCAAGGTATTGATTCTGCAGCCAAAGCCGCCACAAACTCAGGCCACTCAACGTAGCCAATGAGTGACCTGACGGAGCGAACTGACCTTGTATTGAGAAGCCTGCGTTAAACTAGATGATTCCCCAGTGCAAGTCTTTCGTACCATGTTATTATCTAAGTTCACGCGAGTATAAAAGGAGTTGAAGAAAATGGACAGCGGATGGCCTTAATAAACGAAGGTAAGTAGATAGATTGTTTAAGAAAATGGACCCTAAAATAATTTCTCTAGATGGTGCCTCTTATGCACTGATGGCAAAGTGGCATTCAGCTGAGAGAAATGTTCTTGGAGAAGAGAATAACTAAACACCCTGCTGCACTGGCTCAGAATATCATTATCTATCGTCGGCAGAAGGAAGTACGAAAAGAGATGTGAATCTAGATGTAGATTAAAACCTTCAAGATTGGGAA